>PVHO010018260.1:0-46200 GCA_004024885.1 Saguinus imperator
TTTTTTTTTTGAGTCTGTTTGGTTATTCTCTCTTTTCTTTTATATCAGTCTGGCTAGTGGTCTGTCTATTTTGTTGATCTTTTTGAAAAACCATCTCTTGGATTTATTGATTTCTTGAAGGGTTTTTCGTGTCTACCTCCTTCAGTTCTGCTCTGATCTTAGTTATTTTTTGTCTTCTGCTTGGTTTTGAGATTTTGATCTTGCTCCTCTAGCTTTTCAATTTTGACGATAGGGTGTCAATTTTGGATCTCTCCACTCTTCTTATATGGGCACTTATAGCTATATATTTTTCTCTAGATACTGCTTTAAATGTGTCCCAGAGATTCTGGTATGTTGTGTCTTCGTTCTCGTTGGTTTCGAAGAACTTCTTTATTTCTGCCTTCATTTCATTGTTTATCCAATCAACATTCAAGAGCCAGTTGTTCAGTTTCCATTAAGCTGTGTGGTTCTGAGTTAGTTTCTGAATTCTGAGTTCTAACTTGATTGCTCTATGGTCTGAGAGACTGTTTGTTATGATTTCAGTTGTTCTGCATTTGTTGAGGAGTGCTTTACTTCCAATTATGTGGTCAATTTTAGAGTAGGTGTGATGTGGTGCCGAGAAGAATGTATATTCTGTGGATTTGGGGTGGAGAGTTCTGTAAATGTCTATCAGGTTTGCTTGTTCCAGGTCTGAGTTCAAGCCCTGAATATCCTTGTTTATTTTCTGTCTGGTTCATCTGTCTAATGTTGACAGTGGAGTGTTAAAGTTTCCCAATATTTTTGTATGGGAGTCTAAGTCTCTTTGTAAGTTGTTAAGAACTTGCCTTATATATCTGGGTGCTTCTGTATTGGGTCCATATATATTTAGGATTATTAGATCTTTTTTTTGTATCGATCCTTTGACCATTATGTAATGTCCTTCTTTTTCTCTCTTGATCTTTGTTGCTTTAAAGTCTATATTATCAGAGATGAGAATTGCAACTTCTATTTTTTTTTTTTTGCTCTCCATTTGCTTGGTAAATCTTCCTCCATTCCTTATTTTGAGCCTTTTGTATCCTTGCATGTGAGATGGGTTTCCTGGATACAGCACACCGATGGGTTTTGGCTTTTTATCCAATTTGCCAGTCTGTGTCTTTGATTGGTGCATTTAGCCCATTTACATTTAGGGTTAATATTGTTGTGTGTGAATTTGATACTGCCATTTTGATACTAGCTGGCTGTTTTGCCCATTAGTTGATGCAGATTCTTCATTTTATTGATGCTCTTTAGCGTTTGGTATGTTTTTGGAGTGGTTGGTACTGGTTGTTTCTTTCTATGTGTAGTGCCTCTTTCAGGAGCTCTTGTAAAGCAGGCCTGATGGTGACAAAATCTCTGAGTACTTGCTTGTTTGCAACAGATTTTATTTTTCCTTCACTTATGAAGGTCAGTTTGGCTGGATATGAAATTCTGGGTTGCAAGTTCTTTTCTTTAAGGATGTTGAATATTGGTCCCCACTCTCTTCTGGCTTGTAGAGTTTTTGCCGAGAGATCTGCTTTGAGTCTGATGGGCTTCCCTTTGTGGGTAACCCGGCTTTTCTCTCTGGCTGCCATTAGCATTTTCTTTTTCATTTTTCTTTTATTTTTGCTTTCTTATTTTTGAGGAAGGCAGGAAGGGAGGAAAGGGGGAAGGGAGGAAGGAAGGGAGGAAGTGAGGGAGGGGGAAGGGAGCAAGGAAAGGAGGAAGGGAGGGGGGAGGGAGCAAGGAAGGGAGGGAGGGAAGGAGAGAAAATAGAAGGAAGGAAATCAGGCAATGAGAGAGACATTGCTGACCTAGATCTAGAGGTCTACATGTTGATTTCTTTTTTCTTTTTTTTTTGAGAGAAGGAAAGAAAAATAAAAGGAGTGAAGGAGAGGAAGAAAGAGGAAGAAAAAGAGGGAGAGAGAATGGAAATGTTGCTTTATTCTAAAAGAAATGGTTATTAATAATGGCCAATCAATATTTCATTTAAACCTATGAGTAGGTGTGATTTGGTATTGACAAGAATATATATTTTGTTTGTTTAAAGTGGAGAGCTCTATAAATATTTATTAAGTTTACTTGTTCCGGATCTGAGTTCGAGTTCTTGATATTTTTATTAATTTTCTGTCTTATTGAGTCTAAGTCTCTATGTATCTGGGTGTTAGGATCGTTAGCTCTTATTGCTGCATTGATCCTTTTATTACTATATCTTTCTTGCTTTAAAATCTATTTTATCAGATACGTGAATTGCATCTCCTGATTTTTATTTATTTATTTATTTTTGCTTTCCATTTGGTTGGTAAATCTTTCTCCATCCCTTTGTTTTGAGTCTTTGTGTATCCTTGCATGTGAAATGGATCTGGATGTAGCATACTGTTGGGTTTTGGCTGTAACTTTTAATTGGGGGATTTAGTCGATTTAAATTTAGGATTACTGCCATTTGTTGTTAACTGGCTGTTTTATCCATTCGTTGATGTAAATTCTTTTTTATGTTGATGCTCTTTACTGTTTGGTACATTTTTAGAAAGGCTAATACTGGTTGTTCCTTTCTATGTGTAGTGCTTCTTTCAGAAGCTCTTGTAAAGCAGGCCTGGTGGTAATAAAATCTCTGAGTACTTGCTTGTTCATAAAAGATTTTATTTTTCCTTCAGTTGTGAAGCTTAGTTTGGCAGGATATGAAATTCTGGGCTGAAAGTTCTTTTCTTTAAGGATGTTGAATATTGGCCCCTACTCTCCTCTGGCTTGTAGGGTTTCTGCTGAGAAATCTGCTGTAAGACTGATAGGCTTCCATTTGTGGGTAACCTGGCCTTTTTCTCTGGCTGCCCTTAGTATCTTCTCCTTCATTTCAACCCCGGTGAATCTAACCATTATCTTCCTTGGGGTTGCTCTTTTTTCAGAATATCTTTGTGGTGTTCTCTGTATTACCTGGGGTTGAATGTTGTCCTGCTTTGCTAGTTTCCGAAAATTTTCCTGAATAGTATCCTGGAGAATATTTTCCAACTTGGATTCATTCTCTCTATCACATTCAGGTACACCTATGAAACGTAAATTAGGTCTTTTCACATAGTCCCACATTTCTTTGAGACTTTGCTCATTCCTTTTTATTTTTTTCTCTATTCTTGTCTTCTCGTTTTATTTCATTAAGTTGGTCTTCGACCTCTGATATCCTTTCTTCTGCTTGAACAATTTGAGTGTTTAAACCTGTGCATACTTCTCGGAGTTCCTGTGTTGTATTCTTTAGTTCCATCAATTCATTTATATTCCTCTCTAAATTGTTTATTCTCATTAGGATTTCATCAAACCTTTTGTCAAAGTTCTTAGTTTCTTTTCGTTGGGCTACAACATGTTCTTTTAACTCATAGAAGTTTCTTATTATTCATGTTCCGAAGCCTGATTCTGTTTTTGGGATGCGCTCATTCTCCATTAAGCCTTGTTTTTTTGTTGATGAGAGATTGTGATCTTTTTTAGAGGGAGAGGCATTCTGATTTTGAGTATTCTCAGCCTTTTTACACTGGTTTCTTCCCATAATTGTAAGTTTATCCACCTGTCGTCTCTGCAGTTACCACCTTTCAAGTTAGGTCTCTGAGTAGAGGTCTAAGTTGTTAGTTCCCAGCGCCGAAATATGAGCAACCCACTGCGCCGGCCTAAACAGCGGCGTTAAGACTGATGGTGCTTTTCTGCCCAGGAATCTCCAGTCTGACTTCCTTGTTGAGTTCGTATACGCAACTCTGCCTTCCCGGAGCTCCAAATCTCGGTCAGAAGGGGAACCAGTCCCATTTATTCTGCACCAAGAGCTGCCGCGCTGAGGTGCTGGCAAAACCACTGCTCCGGCCACAAGAGTCGCGCTGGCAACCCGTGCTTCTCCTCCAAACCTCGGTTAGAAGGGGAACCAATCTTGTTTACTTTGCTCCAAGAGCTGCCGTGCCAAGGTGCCGGGAAAGCCGCTGCTCCAGCCACAGGAGTTGCGCTGACTACCCATGCTGCTCCTTCAAATTTCGGTCAGAAGGGGAACCAGTCCTGTTTACTTTGCTTCAAGAGCTGCCATGCCGAGGTGCCAGCAAAAATTTGTCTGAAAGTGTGGCATTCTCTCGTTCTCTGCGTTTTCATTGGGAGCTACAATCTTGAGATGTTAGCGGTCAGCCATCTTGGATTGTTCTTCTTTTTTAATGCTGGTGAATCTGACGATTATGTGCCTTGGGGTTGCTCTTCTTGCAGAATATCTTTGTGGTGTTCTCTGTATTTCTTAGACTTCGATATTGGCCTGCCTTGCTAGGTTGGGGAAATTTTTCTGGATAATATCCTGAAGAGTATTTTCCAGCTTGGATTCATTCTCTTCGTCACATTCTGGTACACCTGTCAAATGTAGATTAGGTCTCTTCACACAGTCTCACATTTCTTGGAGACTTTGTTCATTCCTTTTTGCACTTTTTTCTCTAATCTTGGCTTCTCGTTTTATTTCATTGAGTTGATCTTCGACTTCTGATATCTTTTCTTCTGCTTGGTCAATTCTGCTTTTAAAACTTGTGCATGCTTCACCAAGTTCTCGTGTTGTGTTTTTCAGCTCCTTCAATTCATTCATATTCCTCTCTAAGTTGTCCATTCTTGTTATCATTTCCTCAAATCTTTTTTCAAGATTCTTAGTTTCTTTGCATTGATTTAGAACATGTTCTTTTAGCTCATGGAAGTTTCTCATTACCCACCTTTTGAAGTCTGATTCCATCATTTCATCACACTCATTCTCCGTCCAGCTTCGTTCCCTTGCTGGTGAGGAGTTTTGATTTTTTGTAGGAGGCGAGATGTTCTGGTTTCAGGTGTTTTCCTCCTTTTTTTGCTGGTTTCTTCCCATCTTTGTGGATTTATCCACCTGTTGTCTGAGTAGTTGCTGATTTTTTGATTGGGTCTCTGAGTGGACGCCCATATTGTTGATGATGAAGTATTTCTGTTTCTTAGCTTTCCTTCTAACAGTCTAGCTCCTTTGCTGTAAGACTGCTGAGGTCCACTCCAGGTCCTGCTTGCCTGGGGTACACCTTTAGCAGCTGCGGAACAGTGAGGGATGCTACCAGTTTTTTCTTTTGCTATATTTGTCCCAGAATGAAGCCCGCCAAATGTCAGTCTGATCAGTCCTTTTTGAGGTGACTCTTTGGGTATACGGGGGTCAGGGAGCTGCTTGAGGAGGCAGTCTGTATTTTATAGGAGCTCCAGTGCTGAGCTTTGAGCTCTATTGTTCATTCAGGGCTCCTAGGCAGGTACGTTTAAGTCTGCTGCAGCAGAACTCATAAAACCCCCTTTTTCCCTCACATGCTCTGTTTCAGGGAGTTAGGGCTTTTTTTATGAGTATCCATTGCACTGTCCTGCCCAGCTAGGAGGCAGTTTAGTAACTATTTGCCCGCCGAGGCTCTGCCCTGCTGCCATGTGGTCCGCCCTGTTTCCGTGGGCTCTGCCCTGCTTTTGTGGGCTCCACCCTGCTGTCGTGGGCTCCCCCCTGTTGCTGTGGGCTCTGCCCTGCTGTCATGGGCTCCGCCCTGTTGCCATGGGCTCCTCCCTGCTGCCGAGTGTAATTCCCTGTAGTCTTGCTTATATGGTTGTGGTTAGAACTGCTGTGGTGATGGTGGCCTGTCTTTTTATTGGCAGAGTCTCTCTGTTATGGTGGGTTGCATTGGCAATGGCAGGCTGCGTCAGCAATGGGACAGTACCTCAGTAGGGGAGGAATGTCTCAGTAATGGTGGACGTTTCTCCTTCATTAAGCTGCACCGTCCTGGTTTCAGCTGTGCCCGCCATGAAACTCTCAACCTTGAGCATTTCGAATCGCCATTTTGTTTGTCTCTGTGGGAGTGGGACCCACCTGATCACCTGGCTGCCTTTCTCAGAGCCCCCCTTTTTTTTTATTTGAACGGTTGACTTTCTTTCAGGTGTTTCAGTCACCTGCTGAATGGGCACCGGGATCTGTATGATTTCCCATGCAGCGACCGAAGCCGGCTCACACTTTGCTTCCCAGGAATCTCCTGGCCTGGCTCACTGTCCAAGTCCCATTTAATCAGGTGAATATGCTAATCTTCCCTCCCAAATCTCAAATTGCCAGTTTAACACGGCACCCACACCAGTGCCTTTTGTGCAGAGTGCCGCTGCGTTGCAGCGCCGGCCGAAACGGCTGCGCTGGCCAAAACAGCTGCACTGGTGTCCCATCTTTCTCCTACACCTGGGAATTTTCCCATTCTGTGGGCAACAAAGGTTCGTCTGGAAATGTGGCATGAACTCACCCTCTGCGCCTTCACTGAGAGCTTCAATCCTGAGTTGCTTCTACAGTGCCATCTTTTTCCGCCCCCTCCCTCACTCCTATTTTTAAATCCTCAAAACGTATTTAATGTTGAGAATATAGAGGTTTTTGTTTAGTTTTTTTTTTTGTCTTTTTTTTTCTCAGTACTGTTTTTTTCTCCTCTTATAGCTTTCCAGAGGGAGGAAATTGAGTAAGATAATTGAATGAATACATGTACAGCATTTTCTGATGCTAAGCAAATACAAAGTAAATTTTATTGTTGTCATTTTTTATTTTACTATTGAGGGTATGGAAGACATCATCTGTTACCAGTACAAGAGTTGTTTTTTTTTTCTTCATACATAGTCACATAACCCTGATTTTGTTCCAATTGCAATGTGCTCAGGGAGGATGCGCTTCTTCCATAATCTGAGATAATAAATCATTGACCTAAACCAGGTTTTATGTCTTTTTGCTGGGAATTGGCTTGGAAGTGGACATGTAACCTAGTTTTAGCCAGTGAGATATAAAGGAAAAGTCTGTTGTGGAGCTTCTGAAAAAGCTTTTTCTCTTTGATAAGAGGAGAGAGGGGAAAAGGAAAGAAAGCATTCCCTTTTTCCTTCTTCCTGTCATTTTGGAAAGTGATGTGTGAAGCTGCTATAGCCATTTTTTTAACTACGTGCATAGATATCAGCAACACAAGAAGATTAAAAGAATAGAAACCTGAGAAAACATTTGCAAAGTCCTTAAATGACATTATTGAGCTGGTGAAGCAAATCTGGAACTATATGCTTTCCAACTTCATATTAGGTGAAGTAAGAAAATATTTATTCACAACTATTGAGTGATTACTAGATTTCAAGCACCATTTAAGGCTTTGAGATACATTAGTGAATGAAATACAAATGACTATTCTCATTTATTTGTTGGATGTTTTATTACCTGTAGCCAAAGTATACTGATAAAGAGGTTTAATTACATCTGTCAGGGGTTCACAAACTATAGCTTGTGGGCCAATTCTGTACTGCCACATCTTTTTGTAAATAAAATTTATTGCATCACAGCCATGCTTATTTATTAAATATCATCTATGGCTGCTTTGCTTTATGTGATTATGAAGTTGAATAGTCGTGACAGAGATTGAATGGCTCACAAAACCTAAAATATTTATTTACTCTCTGGCCCGTTACAGAAAACATTTACTAATCCATGATACATGTAATGTTCTTTTACAGCAGAATCTCTTAAACTAGTCTTTAACAGTCACTAAAAAGCTTTTTGAAATTTAAAACTATCTAAAGATATTTATTTAGGCATATATATATATATCTTTAGAACACAGAAACATAAAACCTCAACAAGATTGTAAAGTTAGTATTTAGTACTTTGAGTGTTCAATATATGAAGCTAGTATGTAGTGATATTTGTCATATTGTTATTTTTTTTTCTGATTGCCTGATACTTATTTTTTTAAGATTACAACTAAATATGATGTAGATTTAAATGGCATTATAAAATGGAATTATTTTTAAGCACTTATTTTTTATTGATGTGCTCTCATAATTTGATTAATTATAATCAAAAGTATAATATTAAATTTGATTTTACTTTTCCTTATTATGCCATTCATGTGTGCTGACAATATCCTGTGAATACAATATAGTAAATGTTTATTACATATTTGAAATTTGGGAAGGATTTTATGTATATATTTATAAAAACAATAATAAAGCCAGCATTTTTCACTGGTGGCCAAGAAAATGTTATTCTCTTCCCTTCAAATTGATTTGATTAGATAATTTCAGAAGATGTGATATTAATGTTTCATCTATTCTTGAGTAAAAAAAGAGAAAAGTAATCTCGGAGATTACATGGTCAACACCACTGTTCTGGTGCTACTCGATGTCATTATATTGTAAAGACCATTCCCCAAAGCCCACCAGAATCCTATCTGCCTAAGCTTTAACTAGGAAGTTTTAAATATATATTTTAAATAGTATCCTGAAAATCTAGAACCTAAACTGGTTTCTCTGTATGTCTCTGTCTATAATTGAATTTATGTTTTTGTATTTATGTATGTATAGACCACTCATCAAACTTCCTTTTGTTACTATTCTTTAGTCACTCTGACCTAACATTTGCATCTTTAAACATGGTAAACTTGTTTCAGGCTGAGGACCTTTTACATGTTTCCTTTGCCTTGGATGCATTTATCCAGAGCTGCCCAGGACTGGTCGTTTCCCTTCATCCAGTCTCTTATCAGGAACGCATTCCTCACCACATTATCTAGCCCTGCTCTTCCCAATCCCTTTCTTCGTTCATTTTTCTATTATCAAATTTTATTTTATTCAGAGTACTTTATTACTACTTGAATTCTTTTTTTTTTTTTTAATTTTACTTTAAGTTCTAGGATACATGTGCAGAACGTGCAGGTTTGTTATATAAGTATACATATGCCTTGGTGGTTTACTGCATCTGTCAATTCATCATCTAGGTTTTAAGCCTCAAATGTATTAGATATTCGCCCTAATGCTCTCTCTCCCCTTAATTCCCACCCCTTGCTGTGGGCCTTGGTGTGTGATGTTCCCCTTTCTGTGTCCTCGTGTTCTCATGGTTCAACTCCCACTTGTGAGTGAGAACATGAGGTGTTTGATTTTCTGTTTTTGTGTTTGAGAATGGTGGCTTCCACCTTCATCCATGTCCCTGCAAAGGACTTGAATTCATTCTTTTTTATGGCTGCATAGTATTCTGTGGTGTATATGTGACATATTTTCTTTATCCAGTCTATCATTGATGGGCAGTTGGGTTGGCTCCAAGTCTTTGTATTGTGAACAGTGCTGCAGTTAACATACATGTGCATATGTCTTTATAGTAGAATGGTTTATAATCTTTTTGATATATACATAGTAATGAGATTGCTGGGTCAAATGGAATTTCTGGTTCTAGATTCTTGAGGAATCACCCCACTGTCTTCCACAATGGTTGAAATAATTTACACTTCCACCAACAGTGTAAAAGTGTTCGTTTCTCCACATCCTCTTCAGCACCTGATTCCTGACTTTTTATTGGCTGCCATTGTAACTGATATTGTGATTTTGATTTGCATTTCTCTAATGACCAGTGATGATGAGTTTTTTTTCATATGTTTGTTGGCCACATAAATGTCTTCTTTTGAGAAGTGTCTGTTTATATCCTTTACCCACTTTTTGATGGGGTTTTTTTTTCTTGTAAATTTGTTTAAGTTCCTTGCAGAATTAATATTAGACCTTTGTCAGATGGGTAGCTTGCAAAAATTTTCTCCCATTTTGTAGGTTGCCTGTTCACTCTGATGATAGTTTATTTTACTGTGCAGAAGTTCTTTAGTTTGATTAGATCCCATTTGTCAATGTTGGCTTTTGTTGCCATTGCGTTTGGTGTTTTAGTCATAAAGTCTTTGCCCATGCCTGTGTCCTGAATGGTATTGCCCACGTTTTCTTCTAGGGTTTTATGGTTTCGGGTTTTACATTTAAGTCTTTAATCCACCTTGAGTTAATCTTTATATAAGATGTAAGGAAGGGGTTCAGTTTCTGTTTTCTGCACATGGCTAGCCAGTTTGCCCAATACCATTTATTAAACAGGGATTAATAAATGGGGATAATCCTTTCCCCATTGCTTGTTTTTGTCAGGTTTCTCAAAGATCAGGTGGTTGTAAATTTATGGTGTTATTTCTGAGGTCGCTGTTCTGTTCCCTTGATCTATATATCTGTTTTAGTACCAGTTCCATGCTGTTTTGGTTACTGTAGTCTTGCAGTGTAGTTTGACGTCAGGTAATGTGATGCCTCCATTTTTTTCTTTTTGCTTAAGATTGTCACCAGCTTTGTTCTTTTTGCTTACAATTGTCTTGGCTATATGGGCTCTTTTTTGGTTCTGTATGAAATTTATAGTGTTTTCTTTTCTAAATCTGTGAAGAAGAATGCTATTCCCATTAACGGTAGCTTGATGGGAATAGCATTGAATCTACAAATTACTTTGGGCATTATGGCAATTTTCACAATATTGATTCTTCCTATCCATGACCATGGAGTGTTTTTCCATTTGTTTTTGTTTTTTCTTATTTCCTTGAGCAGTGGTTTGTAGTTCTCCTTGAAGAGGTCCTTACATCCCTTGTAAGTTGTATTCCTAGGTATTTTATTCTTTTTGTAGCAATTGTGAATGGGAGTTCACTCATGTTTTCGCTCTCTGCTTATCTATTTTTGGTGTATAGGAATCCTTTGATTTCACACATTGATTTTTGTTTCCTGACACTTTGCTGAAGGAGATTTGGGGCTTAGACAATGGGGTTTTCTAAATATACAATCATGTCATCTACAAACAGAGACAGTTTGACTTTCTCTCTTCCTATTTGAATACTCTTTCTTTCTTTCTTTTGCCTGATTGCCCTGGGTAGAACTTTCAATATTATGTTGAATAGAAGTGGTGAGAGAGGGCATCCTTGTCTTGTGCCAGTTCCAGCTTTTGCTCATTCAATATGGTATTGGCTATGGGGTTGCCATAAATAGATCTTATTGTCTGGAGAAATGCTCCATCACTACCTAGTTTATTGAGAGGTTTTAGCATGAGGGGATGTTGAATTTTATCAAAGATATTTTCTGCATTTTTTGAAATAAATATGTGGTTTTGTCATTGGTTCTGTTTATGTGTTGAATTACATTTATTGATTTGTGTATGTTGAACCAGCCTTGAATCCTTGGGATTAAGCTGACTTTATTGTGGTTGATAAAATTTTTGATGTGCTACTGGATTTGGTTTGCCAGTATTTTACTGAGGATTTTTGCATCAATGTTCATCAGGGTTATTGGCCTGAAAGTTTTTTGTTGTTGTTGCATCTCCACCAGGTTTGTATCATAATGCTGGCCTCATAAAATGAGTTAGCGAGTAGTACCTCTGTTTCTATTGTTTGGAATAGTTTCAGAAAAGAGTGATACTAGCTCCTCTTTGTACCCCTGGAGAATTTGGCTGTGACTCTATCTGGTTCTGAGCTTTTTTGGTTAGTAGCCTATTAATTACTACCTGAGTTTTAGAACTTACTGTTGGTCTATTCAGGGATTTAACTTCTTCCTGGTTTCATCTCAGGCGGGTGTCCAGGAATTTATCAACTTCTAGATTTTCTGGTTTATTTGCATAGAGATGTTTATAGTATTCTCTGATGGTAGTTTTTATTTCTGTGGGATATCAGTGGTGACATCCCCATTATCATTTTTTATTGTGTCTATTTTATTCTTTCTTTTTATCTTTATTAGTTTAGCTAGTGGTTCATCTGTTTTGTTAATTTTTTCACAAAACCAGCTCCTAGATTCATTCATTTTTTGAAGGGTTTTTCATTTCTCTATCTCCTTCAGTTCTGTTCTGATCTTAGTTATTTTTTGTCCCCTGCTAACTTTTGCATTTGTTTGCTTTTGCTTCTCTAGTTCTTTTAATCGTGATGTTAAGGTGTTGATTGTAGATCTTTCCCACTTTCTGATGTGGGCATTTAGTGCTATAAATTTCCCTCTTAACACTGCTTTAGCTGTGTCCTAGAGATTATGGTACATTTTCTCTTAGTTCTTCTTGGTTTCAAAGAACTTCTTGATTTCTGTCTTAATTTCATTTTTTTCCCAGGAGTCATTCAGGAGAAAGTTGTTAAATTTTTATGTAATTGTGTGGTTTTGAGTGAGTTTCTGAATCCTAAGTTCTAATTTGATTGTACTGTGGTATGAGAGACTGTTATGATTTCCATTATTTTGCATTTGCTGAAGAGTGTTTTACTTCCAATTATGTGGGCTATTTTAGAATACATGATATGTGGTGCTAAGAAGAATGTATATTCTGTTGATTTGAGGTATAGAATTCTGTAGATGTCTATTAGGTCCTCGTAGTCCAAGTTTTCAATATCCTTGCTAATTTTCTGTCTCACTAATTTGTCTAATATTGAATATTCGGGTGTTAAAGTCTCCCACTACTATTATATGGGAGTCTATCTCTTTGTAGGTCTGTAAGAATGTGTTTAACGAATCTGGTTGCTCCTGTATTTGGTGTATATATATTTAGGATAGTGGAGCTCTTCTTGTTGTCTTGATCTGTTTACCATTACGTGATGCCCTTCTTTGCCTTTTTTTTAATCTTTTTTGGTTTAAAGTCTGTTTTATCAGAGACTAGAATTGCAACTCCTGCATTTTTTTTTTCTTTCCATTTGCTTTGTAAATAGTTCTCCATTCCTTTATTTTGAGCCAATGTGTGTCTTTGCACATGAGATCGGTCTCCTGAATACAGCACATTGATGGGTCTTGACTCTTCATCCAATTTGCCAGTCTGTGTCTTTTAACTGGGTCATTTAGCCCATTGACATTTAAGGTTAATATTGTTATGAGTGAGTTTAATCCTGTCATCATTATGCTAGCTGGTTACTTTGCACGTTAGTTTGATGCAGTTTCTTCATAGTTTCGCTGGTCTTTATATTTTGGTGTATTTTTGCAGTGGCTGGTACCACTTGTTCCTTTCTATATTTAGTGCTTCCTCCAGTAGCTCTTTTAAGGCAGGCCTGGTGGCAATGAAATTTCTCAGCATTTGCTTGTCTGTAAAGAATTTTATTACTCCTTCACTTATGAAGCTTAGTTTAGCTGTGTATGAAATTCTGGGTTGAAAAATTCTTTTCTTTAAGAATGTTGAATATTGGCCCCTACTGTCTTCTGGCTTATAGGGTTTCTGTGAAGAGATCCACTGTCAGTCTGATGGGCTTCCCTTTGTAGGTAACCTGAGCTTTCTCTCTGGCTGTCCTTAACATTTTTTCCTTCATTTCAATCTTGGAAAATCTGATGATTATGTGACTTGGGGTTGCTCTTCTTAAGGAGTATGTTAGTGGTGTTCTCTGTATTTTCTGAATGTGAATGTTGGCCTGCCTTGCTATTTTGGGGAACATCTTTTGGATAATATCCCTAAAGCATGTTTTCCAACTTGGTTTCGGTCTCCCCATCACTTTTAGGTACACCAATCAATCATAGGTTTGTTATTTTCACATAGTTTCATATTTCTTGGAGGCTTTGTTTCTTCCTCTTTATTCTTTTTTCTCTAATCTTGTCTTCACATTTTATTTCAGTAAGCTGATCTTCAGTCTCTGATATTTTTTATTTTGCTTTATCAATTTGGCTATTGATATTTCTGTGTGCTTCATGAAGTTCTCATGCTTGTTTTTCAGCTCCATCAGGTCATTTATGTTTCTCTTTAAACTGGGTATTCTAGTTAGCAGTTTTTGTAACTTTTTTTTAATTGTATTTTAGGTTTTGGGGTACATGTGAAGAACATGCAAGATAGTTGCATAGGTACACATTTGGCAATGTGATTTGCTGTCTTCCTCACCTTCACCTATGTCTGGCATTTCTCCTTAGCTATCTCTCCCCAACTCCCCCCGCCACTGTCCCTTTCCTATTCTTTCCAACAGACCCCAGTGTGTAGTGCTCCCCTCCCTGTGTCCATGTGTTCTCATTGTTCAACACCCACCTATGAGTGAGAACATGCGGTATTTCATTTTCTGTTCTTGTGTCAGTTTGCTGAGAATGATGGTTTCCAGGTTCATTCATGTCCCTACAAAGGACACAAACTCATCATTTTTGATGGCTGCATAATATTCCATGGTGTATATGTGCCACATTTCCCAGTCCAGTCTATCATCGATGTGCATTTGGGTTGGATCCAGGTCTTTGCTATTGTAAACAGTGCTGCAATGAACATTTGTGTGCATGTGTCCTTATAGCAGAACAATTTATAATCCTTTGGATATATACCCAGTAATGGGATTGCTGGGTCAAATGGAATTTCTATTTCTAGGTCCTTGAGGAATCACCACAGTGTCTGTAACTTTTTATCAAGGTTCTTAGCTTCCTTACATTGGGTTAGGACATACTCCTATAGCACAGAGCGGTTGTTATTACCCACCTTCTAAAGCCTACTTCTGTCAATTTTCCAACCTCCTTTTTTGTCCAGTTTTGTGCTCCTGTTGTTGAAGAGCTATGATCATTCGGGGGAGAAGAGCCATTCTGGTTTTTGGAATTTTCAGTGTTTTTGCACTGATTTTTCCTCATCTTCGTGGATTTATCTACACCTTTGATCTTTGAGGCTGATGACCTTTGGATGGGGTTTTTCTGTGGGGATCTTTTCTTTTGATGTTGTTACTTTCTGTTTGTTAGTTTTTCTTCTAACAGGCAGGCCTTTTTTCTGCAGGTCTGCCATAGTTTGCTGGAGGTCCACTCCAGATCCTGTTCACCTGGGTATCTCTAGTGGAGGCTGCAGAACAGCAAAGATTGCTGCCTGCTTTTTTTTCTGGAAGCTTCACCCCAGAAGGGCACAAGACTAATGCCAGCTGGAACTCTTTTGTTTGAGGTGTCTGTCCACCCCTTTTGGGAGGTTTCTCCAGTCAGGAGGCATGGGGGTCAGGGACCCAATTGAGGAGACAGTCTGTCCCTTAGCAGAGCTGGTGCACTGTGCTGAGTGAATTTCTCTTGTCAGGATCAGCTGCTCTTTTCAGAGCCAGCAGACAGAAACCATTAACTCTGCTGAAGCTGTGCCCACAGGTGCTCTCTTTTAGGGAGATGGGTTTTTTTTCTGTAAGCCCCTGACTGGGGCTATTACCTTTCTTCAGAGATGTTCTGCCCAGCGAGGAGGAATCTAGAGAAGCAGTCTGGCCACAGCCACTTTGCCACGCCCAGCCCAGACCTCCCAGTTTTCTTAGCACTGTCAGGGGAAAACCAGCTACTCAAGTCTCAGTAATGGCGGACACTTCTCCTTCTCCACCATACTCTATTGTCCCAGGATGACTTCAGACTGCTGTGTTTTCAGCAAAATTTCAAGCCAGTGGTTGTTAGCTTGCTGGGCTCTGTGGAAGTGGGACCTGCTGAGCAAGATCACTTGGCTCCCTGGCTTCTGCCCGCTTTTCAGGGGAGCAGACAGTTCTGTCTCACTCTGTTTTTACAGGAAATAGCCACCCAGTTTTGTGCTTGAAACTCAGGGCCCTGGTGGTGTAAGCACACAGGGGAATCTCCTGATCTGCAGCTTGCAAAAACTATGAGAAAAGCATAGTAACCCAGCTGAGTAATACAGTCCCTCATGGCTTTCCTTGGCTGTGGGAGGGAGGCCCCCAGTTTCTCCTACTTTCTGGGTGAAGTGTCACCCCACCTTGCTTCTGCTCACCCTTTATGGCTTGGACCCACTGTCTAACCAGTCCCAATGAGATGAACTGGGTACCTCCGTTGGAAATGCAGAAATTACTTTTATTCTGGATTGGTCTTACTGGGAGCTGCAGACCAGAGCTCTTTCTATATGGCCATTTACTACCTGAAATTATTTATCTTCTTGCTTATTATTTGTCTTTTCCACTAAAATGTATGAAAGCAGGACCCTTGTTTTTTCTGTCTACCACTGTATAGCTACCACCATTGAACAGTGCTTGGTACACATTAACTGCCCAATAAATATTGAAGGAATGATTTCACATATTAAAAATATAAACACATACATATATTCGTACCTGGATCTTTTTGTTGTAAAAAACAGAGGCTTGAGTCATTTTAAGTAATAAGGAATATATGATAAGGAGATACATTGAATTTTGACTAGAACTGGGAAACAATTGGAAATACCTCTACGGGTATGTACTTCTTACCAGTTCATATGGCCTTTATAGTCTCCACTATGGTGTTACCCCTCTGTGTAGCTGCTCTTTCTACTTTTCATCCAAAAGGCTGATTCTCTCTCTTCTCTAGTCCAAATCCCAAAGACACTCAGTCTCTGTGGTTTCATTAATTGCCATCACTTGTATTTGTCAAAGCTCTTCATACCAGTCAGCTTTTGATAGGGCTGCCCTCAGAAAATATGCAAAATTATAAACTTTGGCTTCTGTGTATGCACAGAATAATGCATGCTGTAAGTCTAGGCATGGCAGATACCATGACTATAACATGCCGTGTGTGTGTGTGTGTGTGTGTGTGTGTGTGTGTGTGTGTGAATGTGAATGAATGCATTTATGGAGGACCTCCCTCTGGCTTTAGACATCAGAGAAGGGTAAAATTTGAGCTGAGTTAGAAGGAGCAGAATTTCATTCTCAGTGATTTTCAGAATGAGTAGCATAAGTAGCAGATAACTGAAGAAAACATTATATGTTTAATAAACTACAAGTCATGTAATATGGCTGTGTCTCAACATATGTAAGAGAATTATGCATGATGAGACTCACATGGTGTGTAGGGACCAGCTTATATAAAATTTTATGTTCTCTGCTTAAGGAATTGAGCTTTTCCTACAGATCCCATAGAGAGTTCTTCAAGGATTTTAAACAGAGGAAGGGGTACAACTTGAGGGTGATTTCTTGTTGCATTTTAGAACTGGAGAATACCAGATAGTTCTGGAAAAAAATGTATGTGATTCATCAGAGGAGCATAAGAAAGGAAACAACAATTCTGGTTATTAGGATTTTCCATATTAATCCTAAAAAGAAATGCTGCCCAAGGAGCTTGGATGAGTGAAATCTGTTAGGTGATGTGAGGCATCCAGAAAGTCATACCAAGCAGTTGTCTAGAATTTTTTTTTAATTTATATTTTAAAAATACATAAAAATATAGGGGCAGCTATGACAGAGTACTAATGGCTGCTGGAGTGCCTGCCTCCCTACGAGAATTAACCATCGTGGCATATATGCCACTTATTTGTCTGATTCTCTGTTCTGTTTTATTTGATTCTAAAATTCACTAACTATCCTTTTTTGCCACCTTTTAACATCTGCATAAGTGAGATGTAGCCATTAATAGGCAGCAGTTTTTCCGGTTAATGGTTTGTAAAAGAATGGTACAACTTTTTATTGGAGACAAATTGAATTCAAAGAAATATTGACATTGTGTTTATTTCATCTTTGTCGCCTAAAAGATCAACACTTTTAAAAAGTTAATCTTACCACAATTTTATTGGCTGTTTGGGATAATAGGTTATAATTTTATTACTGCAGTCCCTGCTTGGGTAATTTTCTTGGCATTCGTACCTGAATTTATCTGGAACTCAGTTTCTTAAGATATAAAATTAAAATTTTGGACTTTATGATTTCAATTTTATTGTTTTATGTTCTTATAATAAGTGCTTTTTAAATACCTTTTGAAATTATACTGCAAGTTGTAAACTAGAAAAATAATAACCATAAATAATAACTATAAAAGCATAGATATTTATGTAAATTTAATGTAAAAGCACTATCTTATAGGACAATATTTATTTTCTTTTAAAAAATTTTCATCAAAAATATCTTTTCTCCAGTAAAATAGTCAACACTCAGAGGTTGGGCAGCCTGGTTTTTTTGTGTGTGTTACTCATGTTGTACCTGGCATAACATATAATAGAAGCTCCCTTACCTTCTAACTTAGTAGTTGGTCTGTTGATTGAAAATTAGTAAAATAATGAATCATAAACAATACATACTTTAAAAATATTTGACTTAGACTTAATATAAATGTACATTTCTTTAATTTTTGGTATAATAATAAGGTCTTTACTTTGGGTGAGTCTATTAATTGTAGTTTTTTGTTATCTTTCATGCATAAACCATATATGTTTAACTCATTTTTTTATTATTTTCAGTTTAAATATCTTTGAAGAAGAGTGTCAACTGAGAGATCATTTTGGTCTCTTTTTAATCTTCTATGGTTTTATGATTTCTGACTTTTTATAATTACCTACTTCTAATTCAATAGCAGTGAATTTAACAACTCACTTTAGGTGTTGTAGAAAAACTAACTCTTTATACTTTTATTTATCACTTTGGGTCATATATAATTAAATTGTACAATTATAATAACAGGTTGTGGCAAATATTATAGATTGGTTTAACATCTGTTACATGTTCCTTTAGTATGCCTTCCTGTGTTGCAGAGGCTGGAAAACTAAAAACTAGTTCAGGATATGAGTTAGGTTCTGCTAATCATAACCACTTGAATGATACCTAAATTGGGAAATAATGGAAGGAAAGGCAGTGCTTGAGGCATCTATTTTGTGGCTAAGAATTTAACAAGTGTAGTATGGCTGTAGAGCCAACAATTCTGGCAGCCACTTCTGTCATAGCTAAGGCAGGGAGTTGCTGCAGGGAACAGCTCTGGCAGTAACATTTTGATCTCAGGATCTCAGCAAAAGGGGTGTGATTGTAGAATCAACAGTAGATAAATTTTCTTCCTGATTGTCCAGTTTCCTAATTGTGACCAATGTAGCAAACCATTTCTGCAGTTAGCTAAACCAGTAAGATTGACTGTTTATTCCAGAACTTGCACTGGAACATAGAGATCAGCTAATTGATAGTGATGGCAGAAAAACAATTATGCAGAGATATATGGTACTATCAGTGTTAAGAATGCAGATAACACTGTTTACCTCCAGAAAGTTTCATTTAATTTCTCTTCTTTCTATTGAGCCAACCAAATACAATAGTACTTTCTGTTTTTTATTTTCCTTTGGCTCTTACATTTTGACTTGCTTAAGGTATTTTAATAAATATAACCAGAACCAAAATTTTCTGTCTTACATGTAATATTTCTTTAGATATTTGTTGAGCTTGATTTGTTGATATTTAATTTTCAAGATCTTTAACTACATGAAACATAATGCTTTAAAACAGATTAATTTCTTAAACCTTGATGGTACTGAACTGATTTTCTTAATTATACTGCCAATGTCATTGGAAAATCAGATAAAATTCATTTAATCTGTATTTATTTAGAAATATTATAACTATGTTATATTTAAAAGAAAACAGGAAAATAAGCAAAGATATAGATGATATAAAGAGCAAATAACAAGTTTGATTATGTACCTGTACATTTCTGTTTATACACACTCATCAATTAACCAGCAGGAGTATGCTTTGTTTTTCAAACACCCATGAAACACTTACAAACATAGATATGTACTGCAAACCCTCCCCACCACATACACACGTACAAATTGCCCCCCAAAACATATAAATTATACCTGCAATAAAACAAAAAATGAAAAAAGATGGGCACATAGAAATTTTTAAACTATATTTTCACATAACTCCTGAGATTAAAAAAATTGACAACTAGGAATTCTGAAGGTGGCGCTATAGAAGCAACTGAGGGTTGCAGCTCTCAGTGAAGACACAGAGGGTGAGTTCACGCCGCATTTCCAGATAGATCTTTGTTGCCCACAGAACAGGGAAATTCCCAGGTGTAGGAGAGACATGTGACGCCAGCGCAGCTGTTTCAGCTGGTGCGGCCGTTTCAGATGGCGCCGCAGCACAGTGGCATTCCACACAAAATGCACTGGTCTGGGTGCCCTGTTAAACCGACAGTTTGAGATTTGGGAGGGCAGATTAGCATACTTATCTGATTAAACGGGACTTGGACAGTAAGCCAGACCAGGAGATTCCCGGGAAGCAAACTGAGAGTCGGTGCACTAGGTTGCTGCATGGGAAATCACACAGATCCCGGTGCCCTTTCAACAGGTGACTCTGGGAGAGAGTCAACCATTCAACTTAAAAAAAACAAAAGGGCTCTGAGGCAGGGAGCCAGGTGATCAGGCTCGATGGGTCCCACCCCATAGGGACAAACAAAACAGCAATTAGAAACTCTCAGGGTTGAGAGTTTCACAGCGGGCACAGATGAACCAAGGACGGTGCAGTTTAGCAGGGCAGGGGCGTCTGCCATTACCGAAACGTTCCGCTCCTATTGAGATACTCTCTTATTGCTGACGCAGCCTGCTGTTGCTTAGGAAACCCGCCATAACAGAGAGACTCCGCCAACAGGGTGGATCCCACGACAGCAGGGCGGATCCCACGGCAACAGGGTGGAGCCCATGACATTAGGGCAGAGCCCATGGCAACAGGGTGGAGCCCACGGCAACAGGGTGGAGCCCACAACAGCAAGACGGAGCCCACAGCAGCAGGGCAGAACCCACAGCACCAGGACAGAGCCCATGGCAACAGGGCAGACCCCACGGCAGCAGGCAGAGCCTCGGCAGGCAATAGTGACTAAACTCTCTTCTAGCTGGGCAGAACAGTGCAACGGATGCTCATAAATAAAGCCCTAACTCCCCAAGACAGAGCATATGAGGGAAAAAAAGGGTTTTATGAGTTCTGCTGGAGCAGACTTAAACTTACTTGCCTAGCAGCTCTGAATGATCAACAGAGCTGACAGCTCAGCACTTGAGCTCCTATAAAGTACAGACCATCTCCTCAAGCAGTGCCCTTACCACCGTATACCCAAAGAGTCACCTCAAAAAGGACTGATCAGACTGACATTTGGCGGGCATCATTCTGGGACAAAGATAGCAGAAGAAGAAACTGGTAGCATCCCTCACTGTTCCGCAGCTGCTACAGGTGTACCCCAGGCAAGCAGGGCCTGGAGGGGACCTCAGCAGTCGTACAGCAGAGGAGCTAGACTGTTAGAAGGAAAACTAAGAAACAGAAATCCTTTATCATCAACAACCTGGGCGTCCACTCAGAGATCCAATCGAAATATCAGCAACTACTCAGACGAGGGTGGATAAATCCACAAAGATGGGAAGAAACCAGCACAAAAAGGAGGAAAACACCCAAAACCAGAACACCTTGCCTCCTACAAAGGACCAAAACTTCTAACCAGCAAGGGAACAAAGCTAGACGGAGAATGAGTGTGATGAAATGATGGAATCAGACTTCAGAAGGTGGGTAATGAGAAACTTCCGTGAGCTAAAAGAACATGTTCTAAATCAATGCAAAGAAACTAAGAATCTTGAAAAAAGATTTGAGGAAATGATAAGAAGAATGAACAACTTAGAGAGGAATATGAATGAATTGAAGGAGCTGAAAAACACAACACAAGAACTTGGCGAAGCATGTACAAGTTTTAACAGCCGAATTGACCAAGCAGAAGAAAGGATATCAGACGTCAAAGATCAATTCAATGAAATAAAATGAGAAACCAAGATCAGAGAAAAAAAGCACAAAAAGGAATGAACAAAGTCTCCAAGAAATGTGGGACTATGTGAGGAGACCTAATCTACGTTTGACAGATGTCCCAGAATGTGATGAAGAGATTGAATCCAAGCTGGAAAATACTCTTCAGGATATTATCCAGAAAAATTTCCCCAACCTAGCAAGGCAGGCCAATATCCAAGTCTAGGAAATACAGAGAACACCACAAAGATACTCCGCAAGAAGAGCAACCCCAAGGCACATAAACGTCAGATTTACCAGGGTTGAAATGAAGGAGAAAATCCTAAGGGCAGCCAGAGAGAAAGGTCGGGTCACCCACAAAGGGAAGCCCATCAGACTCACAGCAGATCTCTCGGCAGAAACTCTACAACCCAGAAGAGAATGGGGGCCAATATTCAACATCCTTAAAGAAAAGAACTTGCAACCCAGAATTTCATATCCAGCCAAACTGAGCTTCATAAGTGAGGGAAAAATAAAATCCTTTGCAAACAAGCAAGTACTCGGAGATTTTGTCACCACCAGGCCTGCTTTACAAGAGCTCCTGAAAGAGGCACTGCACATAGAAAGTAACAACCAGTACCAGCCATTCCAAAAACATACCAAATGCTAAAGAGCAACAACAAAATGAAGAATCTGCATCAACGGGCAAACCAGTCAGCTAACATCAAAATGGCAGTATCAGATTCATGCATAGCAATATTAATCCCAAATGTAAATGGGCTAAATGCACCAATCAAAGACACAGACTGGCAAATTGGATATAAAACCAAACCCCATTGGTGTGCTGTATCCAGGAAACCCATCTCTCATGCAAGGATACAAAAACGCTCAAAATAAAGGGATGGAGGAAGATTTACGAAGCAAATGGAGAGCAAAAAAAAGCAGGAGTTGCAATTCTCGTCTCCAATAAAATAGACCTTAAAGCAGCAAAGATCAAAAGAGACAAAGAAGGACATTACATAATGGTAAAAGTATCGATAAAACAAGAAGCACTAACGATCCTTAATATATATGGACCCAATACAGGAGCACCCAGATATATAAGGCAAGTTCTTAACGACTTACAAAAAGACTTAGACTCCCACACAATAATAGTGGGAGACTTTAACCCTCCACTGTCAGTATTAGATAGATCAACCAGACAGAAAATTAACAAGGATACACAGGGCTTGAACTCAGACCTGGAACAAGCAAACCTGATAGACATTTGCGGAACTCTCCACCCCAAATCCACAGAATATACACTCTTCTCAGCACCACATCAAACCTACTCTAAAATTGACCACATAATTGGAAGTAAAGCACTCCTCAGCAAATGCAAAACAACTGAAATCATAACAAACAGTCTCTCAGACCATAGCGCAATCAAGTTAGAACTCAGAATTCAGAAACTAACTCAGAACCACACAGCTTCATGGAAACTGAACAACTGGCTCTTGAATGTTGATTGGATAAACGATGAAATGAGGGCAGAAATAAACAAGTTCTTCGAAACCAACGAGAATGAAGACACAACATACCAGAATCTCTGGGACACATTTAAAGCAGTATCTAGAGGAAAATATATAGTGCCCATATGAGAAGAGTGGAGAGATCCAAAATTGACACCCTATCGTCAAAATTGAAAGAGCTAGAGGAGCAAGATCAAAATCTCAAAACCAAGCAGAAGAGAAGAAATAACTAAGATCAGAGCAGAACTGAAGGAGGTAGAGACACGAAAACCCTTCAAAGAATCAATAAGTCCGAGAGCTGGTTTTTTTAAAAGATCAACAAAATAGACCACTAGCCAGACTGATAAAAAAAGAAAAGAGAGAACAACCAAATAGGCAAAATAAAAAACAATTAAGGGAAAATCACCAAAGATTCCACAGAAATTCAAACCATCATCAGAGAATATTACAAACAACTCTATAAACATAAACTGGTAAACCTGGAAGAAATTGATAAATTCCTGGACATCTGTGTCCTTTCAAGCCTAAAGGTGGAGGAAGCCGAAACTATGAATAGACCAATAATGAGGTCTGAAGTCTAGGCAGCAATTAAGAGGCTACTAGACAAAAATAGCCCAAGGTCCAGATGGGTTCACAGCCAAATTCTACCAGACAGACAAAAAGGAGCTGGTACCATTTTTTCTGAAACTATTCCAAATAATCCAAAAAGAGGGAATCCTTCTCAATTCATTTTATGAGAACAACATCATCCTGATACCAAAACCCAGCAGAGACTCAACAAGAAAAGAAAACTTCAGGCCAATATCCATGATGAACATAGATGCAAAAATCTTCAATAAATTATTGGCAATCCGATTGCAACAGCACATCAAAAAGCTTATCCATCATGATAAAGTAGGATTCATCCCAGGGATGCAAGGCTGTTTCAACATACACAAGTCTATAAACGTAATTCATCACATAAACAGAACCAAAAACAAAAACCACATGATTATCTCAATTGAGGCAGAGAAGGCCTTTGACAAATTTCAACAGCCCTTTATGCTAAAAACCCTCAATAAACTTGGTACTGATGGAACGTATCTCAAAATAATAAAAGCTATTTACGACAAACCAACAGCCAATATCTACTGAATGGGCAAAAACTGGAAGCATTCCCTTTCAAATCTGGCACCAGACAAGGATGCCCTCTCTCACCACTTCTATTCAATATAGTACTGGAAGTTCTAGCCAGAGCAATCAGGCAAGAAAGAGAAATAAAGGGTATTCAAATAGGAAAGGAGGAAGCCAAATTGTCTCTATTTGCAGACGACATGATAGTATATCTAGAAGACCCCATCGCCTCAGCCCAAAACTTTTTGAAACTCATAAGCCACTTCAGCAAAGTGTCAGGATATAAAATCAATGTGCAAAAATCACAAGCATTCCTATACACCAATAACAGACTTAAAGAGAGCCAAATCAAGAACAAACTGCCATTCACAATTGCTACAAAAAGAATTAAATACCTAGGAATACAACTTACCAGGAACGTAAGGGACCTCTTCAATGAAAACTACAAACCACTGCTCAATAAAATATGAGAGGACACAAACAGATGGAGAAACATTCCATGTTCATGGTTAGGAAGAATCAATATCGTGAAAATGGCTATACTGCCCAAAGTAATTTACAGAATCAACGCTATCCCCATCAAGCCACAATTGACTTTCTTCACAGAACTGGAAAAAACCAACTTGAACTTCATATGGTACCAAAAGAGAGCCCGCATAGCCAAGTCAATCCTAAGCAAAAGGAACACAGCGGGAGGCATCACACTACCAGACTTCAAACTATACTACAAAGCTACAGTAATCAAAACAGCATGGTACTGGTACCAAAACAGAGATATAGACCAATGGAACAGAACAGAGGCATTGGAGGCAACACAGCATATCTACAACCATACAATATTTGATAAACCTGACAAAAACAAGCAATGGGGAAAGGATTCCCTGTTTAATAAATGGTGTTGGGAAAACTGGCTAGCCATGTGCAGAAAGCAGAAATTGGACCCTTTCCTGACACCATACACTAAAATTAACTCCAGATGGATTAAAGACTTAAACATAAGACCTGGCACCATAAAAACCCTTGAAGAAAATCTAGGCAAAACCATTCAGGACATAGGAGTAGGCAAGGACTTCATGACCAAAACACCAAAAGCATTGGCAACAAAAGCCAAAATAGACAAATGGGACCTAATCAAACTCCACAACTTCTTCACGGCAAAAGAAACAGTCACTAGAGTGAATCGGCAACCAACAGAATGGGAAAAAAATTTTTGCAGTTAACCCATCTGACAAAGGACTGATATCCAGAATTTACAAAGAACTAAAACAGATTTACAAGAAAAAAACAAACAAGCCCATCCAAAAATGGGCAAGGGATATGAAGAGACACTTCACAAAAGAAGACATACATGAGTCCAACAAACATATGAAAAAATGCTCATCATCACTGGTCATTAGAGAGATGCAAATCAAAACTGCATTGAGATACCATCTCACGCCAGTTAGAATGGCGATTATTACGGACATGGAAGAATCTGGAGAACATTATTCTCAGCAAACTGACACAAGAACAGAAAAACAAATACCGCATATTCTCACTCATAGGCGAGTGAGAAAAATGAGAACACATGGACACAGGGAGGGGGTCTACTACACACTGGGGTCTATTGGGGGGAAAAGGGGAGGGACAGTGGGGGGGTTGGGGAGGGATAGCCTTGGGATAAATGCCAAGTGTGGGTGAAGGGGAGGAAGGCGGCAAAGCACACTGACATGTGTGTACCTATGCAACTATCTTGCACGTTCTGCACATGTACCCCAAAACCTATAATGCAATAAAAATTTTAAAAATTTTAAAAAATGAAAAAATAAAGTTTCCAGAACTGACAAAAAAAAAAAGAAGTTCCTCATTATGCAAACCTATGGAGATTAAATGACAAGCCCAATATCTCTGGAATTAGAGGCCTGGTCAAATATTCTTTCAAATAAATTATTTCTGACATATTTCCAATTTATGTATCCTCATGTTATGAGTTATCTTTTGATATCAAGCCATTTTATCTGTCCAGGGAAATAAACAGCATGACCAGCAAAAAAAAAAAAAAAAAATCTGGAGACAACAGATACGGGAGAGGATGTGGAGAAATAGGAACACTTCTACACTGCTGGTGGGAGTGTAAATTAGTTCAACCATTGTGGAAGACAGTGTGGCGAGTCCTCAAGGACCTAGAAATAGAAATTTCATTTGACCCAGCAATCCCATTACTGGGTATATATCTAAAGGACTATAAATCTTTCTACTATAAGGACACATGCACATGAATGTTCATTGCAGCACTGTTTACAATAGCAAAGACCTGGAACCAAACCAAATGCCCATCGATGATAGACTGGTCTGGGAAAATGTGGCACATATACACTATGGAATATTATGCAGCAATCAAAAATGATGAGTTCGTGTCCTTTGTAGGGACATGGATGAATCTGGAGAACATTATTCTCAGCAAACTAACACGAGAGCAGAAAATGAAACACCGCATATTCTCACTCATAGGCGGGTGATGAACAATGAGAACACATGGACACAGGGAAGGGAGTACTATACACTGGGGTCTATTGGGGGGAATAGGGGAGGGACAGTGGGGGGGTGAGCAGGGAAGGGATAGCATGGGGAGAAATGCCAAATGTGGGTAAAGTGGTGGAAGGCAGCAGAACACACTGCCATGTGTGTACCCATGCAACTGTCTTGCATGTTCTGCACATGTACCCCAAAACCTAATACGCAATAAAAAAATTAAAAATTTAAAAAAAATAGTTAATGCATGGGGGGCTTAATATCTAGGTGATACGCTGATAGGTGCAGCAACCACCAATTGCACACTTTACCTGTATAAGAAACCTGCACATTCTACACATGTATTCCAGATCTTAAGACAAACCAAAATAAGTAAATAAATAAATAATTGTCCTCATTATGGTCAGTGAAATGAGACACAATCTTGAGAATTTTGTAAGATAACTAAAAACTCTAAAAAAGGAAACAAATTCTAAAACTGAAAACATACAGCAATGGAAATGAGATGTAACAAGAGAATTAATCAAATATGTCTCAATTCAGAAGAAATATTTTAACTGAGTACCAGTATGAAGCAGAGAGACAAAAGGACAGAAAATATGGAAAATAAAAAATATAAACCTGTAAGATAGTTAACTAGGTGCAGCCAGGTGGAGCAGTTGCTACTGATGGAGATCACTGGTTTACTCCTAACAGATCATCAGAGGGAAGGCACTGAGAGTGGATGGAGGGAAGACACAGAAGCTGGAATGAAGGGGGAGAAAACTGGGAACCTTATATGGGGCTGCTGCACACTTGGGCTTGTTCTTGGCCCCAGGGGAATGGATGAGTTGAACTTGCAAGGAGCGTGGGTCTGTGGAACCCTAGCAGGAGACCTCTTAACCATTGTGGACACTTGACTTGTCAGGGAGAGGTTCCTAGAGAAGTGGTAGTCCCTACTGATGTGGATCCCAGAGGGTTTGATGCGGGAGCATATGTAGTGGAGCATGGCCACGGACAGCCATTTCCCTAGGCTCGATTTGCTCCCATAGGAGACTTTAGCCCTAGGGGAACTCTTCATCCTGAAGTCTGCAGGGTGGACTTGCCCCAACTCAGATAGGGCTAGTCTAACCTGAGCACCCCTTGGTCAGGTGCCATGGGAGCCACATCATAGCTTCTATGCTGATGAATTATGCCTGACTGGCAGAGAGCTCCAGCAGAGTGGCCTCAACAACCATGCACTAGCCTTCACATTCCCTCTGCACACCGAAGCTTTCCTTGGACCCACGGCAACTCCCCACATCTCTTTGCTGGTACGTGTCTGTGCAGGAAGGTTTTGATTTCCTTGCCCCACCAGCACATGGGAGTGTAGTCCACTCCCCTCCAGTACCTGACTGCCATTGCAGACAGAGCCTTGGTGGGACCAGAACCAGCCAGTCCCACCCTACCAGCACCCCACTGTTGCACTAATATTTCACCGAAGTGAAACTAGGTGCAGAGAACAGCAGATCCTCCCCCACATTGAGCGATTACAAAGAAGGCACACAGAGCAGTACCCACCAGTGCCCCTCTCCCAAGCCACCCACCCACCAGCAGGACCACCCACACAGTCACCAGCAGGGGCTTTCCTGCCCTCACCCAGATGAGTTGCCTCTGCCACTATGGTTAATTCCCACAGGGAGGTAGGCACCCCAGCAGCCACTAGCACCCTGCCACAGCTGCCACTACTGCTGTTGCTGACACATATGAATGAGGATGGATCCCTCTGTCACTGCACTATGAAACACTTTGGCTTACACTACCAATTAGAGTGTAGTGACCATGGGTACAAAAGCATGTTGAGCTCACAGCACAGTGGATTTCTAACCTCAGGGAGTGAGATCAATGTCAGGGCCCAATACAAGTCCCCAGAGTTAGAGCATGCAGTCCAAGAGTCATGAGGTGAGCATTGGTCCCCTAAAGTCTTTCAGAAATAAAGCCAGTCAGGTAAATCCACCCTATATAATATGACCTCAAGGTCATCAAATAGAATAAAAATTTTAAAGAGCTCTTGAAAGGTCAGCAGCCTCAAAGATTGAAGGTGGATAAACCCACAAAGATGAGAAAGAACCAGCACAAGAATCCTGACAACTCAAAAAGCCACAGTGCCTTTTTTCCTTTAAACAACCATATCACCTATACAGAAAGTGTTCCAAACTGGACTGAGGTGGCTAAAATGGCAAAACTAGAAATCAGAATATGCATGAAAATGAAGATCGTTCAGCTACAGGTGTCTGTTGAAGCCCCACCCAAGGAAGGAAAGAACTATGATAAATCGATGCAGGAGCTGATAGACAGAATAGCCAGTATAGAGAAAAACCAACTGATCTGAAAGAACTGAAAAACACCCTATGAGAATTTCGTAATGCAATCTGTATTAAAAGCAGAATAGATGAAGCAAAGGAAAGAATCTCAGGGTTTGAAGACTGGATTTCTGAAACAAGACAATCAGACAAGAATAGAAAAAAAATTATGAAGAGGAAATGAACAAAACCTCCAAGAAATATGGGATTATGTATTGAGATCAAATCTATGACTCATAGGCATCCCTGAAAGGAATGGGGAGAAGGGAAGCAATTTGGAAAACGTATTTCAGAATATCATCCGTAAGAACTTCCCTAACCTAGCTTGAGAGGCTAACATTCAAATTCAGGAAATGTAGAGAAACCCAGTAAGATACATTACAAGAAGATCATCTCCAAGACACATAATCATCAGATCTTCCAAAGCCAAAATGAAACAGAAAATGTTAAAGGCATGTAGAGAGAAAGGTCAGGTCACCTCCAAAAAGGATGATCATTAAACTAATAGCAGACATCTCAACAGAAACCCTCCAAGCCAGAAGACATTGGGGACCAATAGTCACATTCTTAAAGAAAAGAAATTCCAAGCCAGAATTTTATATTCAGCCAAACCAAGCTTCATCAATGAAGAGAAATAAGATCATTTTCAGACAAGCAAATGCTGAGGAATTTTTTTACTACCAAACTTGCCTTACAAGAACTCCAGAAGGTAGCACTAAATATGGAAAGGAAAGATTACCACCCACTGCAAAACACACTGAAGTACACAGACCAGTGACACTATAAAGCAACCACATAAACAAGTCTGCAAAATAACCAGCTGATACGATGACAGGATCAGATCTACACATATCAACACTAGCTTTGAATGTAAATGGGCTAAATGCCTCAGTTAAAATGCACAACCTTAGCAAACTAACACAGGAACGGAAAACCAAATACTGCATGTTCTCACTTACAAGTGGGAGCTAAATGGTAAAAACTTATGAGCACAAAGAGGGAAACAGCAGACAGTGGGATCTATGAAAGGGGAGGGTAGGAAGAGGGAGAGGAGCTGAAAATATAACTAGTGGATCCTGGGCTTAATACCTGGGTGATGAAATAATATATACAACAGATTCTTGTGACATGCATTTACCTATGTAACAAACTTTCACATGGACCCCAAAACTAAAATAAAAGTTAAAAAAAATAATAAAGACACAGAATGGCAAGCTGAATAGAGAACCAAGACCCATTGGTTTGCTGTCTTTCAGAATCCTATCTCGCATGCCATAACACATATGGACTCAAAATAAAAGGAAGGAGGAAAATTTACCAAGCAAATGGAAAACAGAAAAAAAGCAGCAGTTACAGTTTTAGTTTCTGACAAAACAGACTTTAAACCAACGAAGAGAGAAAAAAAAAACAAGAAGGGCATTACATAATGATAAAAGGTTCAATTAACTTCAACAAGAAGATCTAACTATCCTAAATGGATATGTACCCAACACAGGAGCACACCGATTTGTAAGGCAAGTTTTTAAGAACTTCTAAGAGACATAGATTCCCATACAATAATAGTGGAAGTCTTTAACACCACATTAAAAATATTAGACCAATCATCGAGAAAGAAAATTAACAAAGATGTTCAGGACCTGAACTCCACACTGGATCAAATGGACCTAATAGACATGTATATAACTCTCTACCCTAAAATAACAGAATATACCCTCTTCTCATCACCACATGGCACATACTCTAAAATCAATCACATAATCAGAAGTAAAACACTCTTCAGCAAATGCCAAAGAACTGAAATAACAGTCTCTCATACCACAGCACAATCAAATTAGAAGCCAAGACTTAGAAATTCGCTCAAAACCATATAATTACATGGAAGTTGAATAATCTGCTCCTGAATGACTTTTGGGTAAATAATGAAATTAAGGCAGAAATCAACAAGTTCTTTAATGAGAACAAAAGTATAACATACCAGAATCTCTGGGACACAGCTAAGGCAGTGTTAAGAGGGAATTTGTACTACTAAATGCTCACATCAGAAAGTTAAAAAGATCTCAAGATAACAACCTAACATCACAACTGAAAGAACTGGAGAACCAAGAGCAAACGAAGTCCAAAGCTAGCAAAAGACAAGAAATAATCAAAATCAGAGCTGAACTGGAGGAGATTCAGACACAAAAAAAGACATTCAAAAGATCAAATAACCCAGAAGCTGGTTTTTAAAAATAATAATAATAATAATATAGACTGCTAGCTAGACTAATAAAGAAGAAAAGAAAGAAGATTCAAATACAATCAGAAATGACAAGGAGGATATCACCACTGACCCCACAGAAATACAACCAACCATCAGAGAATATTATGAACATCTCTATACACATAAACTAGAAAAACCAGAAGAAATGGATTAATTTCTAGATACATGCACCCTCCTAAGACTAAACCAGGAGGAAACTGAATTACCGAAAAGACCAATAATGAGTTCTGAAATTGAGGCAGTGATAACTATGAACCAAAAACACCCAGGACCAGATAAGTTCACAGCCAAATTCTACCAAATATACAAACAGCTGGTACCATTTCTACTGAAACTATTGCAAAAATATGAGGAGGGACTCCTCCCTAACTCATTTTATGAGACCAACATCATCCTGATACCAAAACCTAGCAAACATAAAACAAAAAACTTCAGGCCAACATTCCTGATGAACATGGAGGCAAAAATCCTCAACAAAATACTGGCAAATGAAATCCAACAACACATCAAAAATCTTATCTACCACAATCAAGTAGACTTTATCCCTGGGATGCAAGGTTGGTTCATCATATATGCCAATCAGTAAATGTGATTCATCACATAAACAGGACTAAAGACAAAAACTATGTAATCATCTCAACAGATGCAGAAAAGGCCTTCTATATAATTTAACACCCCATCATGTTAAAGAGTCAATAAACTAGCTATTGAAGGAGCATACCAAAATAATAAGAGCCATCTATGACAAACCCACAGCCAACATCATACTCAATGTGCAAAGGCTGGAAGTATTCTCCCTGAAAACTGGCACAAGACAAGGATTCTCTTTCTTACCACTCCTATTTAACATAGTATTGGAAATCCTGGCCATGGCAATCAGGCAGGAGAAAGAAATATAATCCAGAGAGGAAGAGAGGAAGTCTTAGTATCCCTATTTGCAGATGACAGGATTCTATAGCTATAAAATGCCATAGTCTTGGCCTAAAAACTTCTTAGGCTGATAAACAACTTCAGCAAAGTCTTAGGGTACAAAATCAATGTGTAAAAAGTCACTAACACTCCTATGCACAAAAAATAGTCAAGCCAAGAGCCAAATCAGGACTGCAAACCCATTCCCTGTTACTACAAATAAAATAAAATAAATAAATAAACAAACTACCTAGGAATACAGCTAACCAGGAAGATGAAAGATCTCTCTACAAGGAGAAGTATAAAATACTGCTCAAAGAAATCAGAGATAACACAAAAAAATGAAAAAACATTCCATGCCCATGGGTAGGAAGCATCAATATTGTAAAAATGGCCATACTGCCCAAAGCAATTTATAGATCTAATGCTATTCCTATTAAACTACCATTGAGATTCTTCACAGAACTAGAAAAAAAACTATTTTAAAATTCATATGGAACCAAAAAAAGAGTCCAAATAGCCGTGGTAATCCTAATCAAAAAGAAAAAAGCTGGAGACATCACACTGCCTGACTTCAGACTGTATTGCAGGGCTACAGTAACCAAAACAGCATGGTACAACAACAGACATATAGTCCAATGCAACAGCATAAAGAACCCAGAAACAAAGCCATACACCTACAACTATCTGATCCTTGACAAACCTGACAAACTTAAGAATTGGCGTTTCCTATTCAATAAATGGTGCTAAGATAACTGGCTAGCCACGTATAAAAGATTGAAACTTGACTCCTTGCTTACACCATATACAAACATTAACTTAAGATGGATTAAAAACTTAAATGTAGGCTGGGTTTGGTGGCTCACACTTGTAATCCCAGGACTTTGAGAGGCCAAAGCAGGTGGATCATGAGGTCAGGAGATTGAGACCATCTTGGCCAACGTGGTGAAACCCCATCCTTACTAAAATACAAAAAAATATCTGGCTGTGGTGATGCGCACCTGCTGGGGAGGCTGAGGCAGGGGAATCGCTTGAACTCAGGAGGTGGAGGTTGCAGTGAGCTGATATGGCACACTGCACTCCAGCCTGGTGACAGAATAACACTTCATCTCATGAAAAAAAGGAAAAAAAAAAAAAAACTTAAATGTAAAACCCTAAAATATAAAAACCCTGGAAGACAGCCTAGGCAATACCATTCTGGACATATGAATGGGCAAAGATTTTTTTTTTTTTTTAATTACCTCTGGCATTTTTTTTCTAAAGGTTTTTATAGTTTTTTTTGTTTTTTTTTTTTTTTAATTTTTATTGCATTATAGGTTTGGGGGTGCATGTGCAGAACGAGCAAGATAGTTGCATAGGTACACACATGGCAGTGTGCTTTGCTGCTTTCCTCCCCCTCACCCACACTTGGTATTCATCCCCAGAATGGGCAAAGATTTTATTAAGAAGACACCACTTTCTCAAAGCCAGAAGGGGAAAAAAAAAGGTAGACGCCAAAAGCAATGCAACAAAAGCAAACATTGACAGACGGAATCTAATTAAACTAAAGAGCTTTTTGCACAGCAAAAGAAACTATCAGCAGAGTGCACAGACAACCTACAAAAGGGGAGAAAATTTTTGCAAACTATGCTTCTGACAAAGTTCCAATATCTAGCATCTATAAAGAACTTAGATTTACAAGAAAAATCAAACAACCTCATTGAAAAATGGGCAAAGCACAAGAACCAACACTTTCAAAAGAAGACATGCATGTGACCAACAAGCATATGAAAAAAAGCTCAACTTTACTGATAATTAGAGAAATACAAATCAAAACCACAATGAGATACCATCTCACACCAGTCAGAATGGCTACTAAAACATCAAGAAATAACATGCTGGTATGGTTGCAGAGAAAAGAGAATGCTTTTACGCTGCTAGTGCAACAGAAACTAATTCAGCCACTAGGGGAAAGAAGTTTGGATTCTCAAAGAACTCAAAACAGAAGTGCCATTTAATCGAGCAATCCCTTCACTGGATGTATAACAAAGTAATAGAAATCATTCTGCCATAAAGACACATGCACCCCCATGTTCATCCGAACACATATTCACAATAACAAAGACAGATCAACCTAGATGCCCATCAACAGTGGACTGGGTAAAGAAAACATGGTACATATACACCATGGAATCCTATGCAGCCATTAACAAAGAACAAGATCTTGTCCTTTACAGAAACATAGATGGAGCTGGAGGTCATTATCTTTAGCAAACTAGCAGAGAAACAGAAAAGCATATACTTCATGTTCTCACTTGTAAGTGGGAGCTAAATGATGAGAACACATGGACACTTAGAGAGAAACTACACACACTAGGGCCTATCAGAGAGTGGAGGTTGGGAGGAGGGTGAAGATCTTGAAAAATAACTAATGGGTATGAGGCTTAATACCTGGGTTCTGAAGTAATCTGTCCAACAAACCCCAGTGACATAAGTTTACCTACGTAACAAACCTGTACATGTATCCCTGGACTTAAAGTTAAGTAAAAAAATAAACTCAAAATTTTTAAAAGAAAATATGGAACAGAATGTAATAGTGAAAAGAACTAAAATTTATGTAATTTGAATCTTGGAGAGAACAGGAAAGACAAATAATATTTGAAGAGACAGTGGCTGAAAATTTTCAAAACTAGCAAAAGATCTGTGGATTAAAGAAACACCATACATCACAAGCAGGATAATGCAAAAAATCTAGAAAATCAAAGAAAAATTCTCAAAACAGAGATTATCCTCAAAGGAATAGCAATAAGGTAACTGACTTTTCTACAAATGTGATAGAAATCTAGAGACACGGAATATCTTCAAAGTGCTGAAAAGAAACAAAAACTGTCGACTAAGAATTATGTGCTCAGTGAAATGTTCTTCAAGAGGTAGGGTTAAATAAATACATTTTCAGATGAAAAGAAACAAAAAAAATCAACATTGGCAGAATTAATCCAAATCCCAAAAGAGAAGGAAAAATAATTCTAGAATAAAGTTTAGAACTATGGAAAAGGTAAATATGGGAGAAAATCTAATAAATATAAACTTTTAAAAACAATAATAATGGCTTTAAAATGTTTAAGGAGACTTGAAATATGAGCCAGTAATACCATACATTTAGGAAGAATGTAAATGGAGTTGAAATATTGTCAGGTTCTGACATTTAGAAATAGGATACTAATTTATAGTAGAGGGTGACAATTCTCAAAGATGCATATTACGACATCTGGGCTGAGCACTACAGTAAACTAAAAGATTCTTTCACTTCCAAGCTTATGGATTGGGAAAGTGGAATAATAAAATGTAACTAATTCCAGTTAATAAGCAAAGAGAATAAGAAAAAAGAGAAATGTTTCTTTTTTTTTTTTTTTAAGGCAAGGCAAATAGAAAGTACATACTAAGGTAATACATGTAAACCCAGATACCTCAGTAACTACATTTTTACTGTACTACATGCTATAATTATAAGACAATGATTTACCAGAGATTGACTGAATGAACCCAAAATTACATGCTTTTAATCAAAGAGATTCCTAAAACACAAGAGTATGGAATGGGTGAAAATAAAAGGATAGAAAATATGTATACCATGGAAGTGCTAACTAAAAACATGCTGGTAATATCAGACATAGTAGAATTTAATGTGAAACAGATGATTACAGATTAAAAGGCAGTTTTCATAATGATAAAAATTATATTTGCCCCAGAGATACGACAGTTTTAAATTGGTAAGCACTCAATAACAAAGACTCAGAATATAAAATGTGATAGCACTGAATGGCAGAACAGACAAATGCACCATTATAATAGGAAATTTGAGCAGGTTGCTCAGTAAGTAAAATAGCAACCTGAAAAAAAAAGCAGCAAGTTAAGATGCAGTATTTTAATAATACAATTAAGAAATTAAGGGACATATATAGAATACTAATACCGAATACCTTCAGAATATACATTCTTTAAGTACATATGATAAATTTCTGAAATTGATCAACTCAAAAAAGCAACTCTCAGAGATTATAAAATGATTGAAATTATTTAGATTATTTTCTTTGATGACAGTGAAAATTGTGCTAGAAATCAGTAACAAAAAGGTAACTAGAATATCTCCAGCTCTTTCTAAGTTAGGCAGTATGCCTCTAAATGTTACTTACAGGTCAAAGAACTCAGAGTGAAAATTAGAAAATATTTTCAACTGATTAATAAAGAAAATAACATAAAAACTTGGGCATTGCCACTAAGGTGATTCCTACAGAGAAAGCTGTAATCTTAAGTGTATGTATTAAAAAAGAAAGTCAAAAAATCAGGCCGGGCGCAGTGGTTCAGGCCTATAATCCCAGCACTTTGGGAGGCCGAGGCGGGTGGATCACAAGGTCAAGAGATCGAGACCATCCTGATCAACAAGGTGAAACCCCGTCTTTACTAAAAATACAAAAATTAGCTGGGCATGGTGGCGCGCACCTGTAGGCCCAGCTACTTGGAAGGCTGAGGCAGGAGAATTGCTTGAACCCAGGAGGCAGAGGTTGCGGTGAGCCGGGATCACGCCATTGCACTCCAGCCTGGATAACAGCGAAACTCCGTCTTAAAAAAAAAGGAATAATAATAATAATAATGTCTTAGAGTTTGCTGAAGAGATTAGAAAAAGGACAGCAAACTAAACCCAAAATTATGTAACACCTCAGGATCAGAGCACACTCGGTGAGAGACAGCAAGCATTACAAACAGCAAGATTACACAACTATTCCCCAAGTATTCCAGATACTGAAGCAAACAAAATTAAACTATATATAGGTAGTCCTTCCTTTTTGTGAAGTGCAACGTGATAAAAATGACCTTGCAAGCAGAAACGGTGCAAAATTATCTTAGTAATCAATGGGGTACAATTATGATATGTCTATGACCTTTAAAAATTTTGTTAAGACACTTAAAAACTGTCTTAATGTTGGTTATAATTATATTGCTGGTTATAACTACATTTTTAACAAATAAGACACATCTCAGTGTTTCTGATATTTTAAAGTACAGTGTGCTGAATATTAATTTTACTATTTTTTCATTTCATTTTACAATCAATATAAAGAATTAGGATAATTGATTAGTTACCAGCAGATAACTATAGGATGAAAATGATAGAATATTATGTCATTAAAATATTTACAGAAAATATTTTGGAATATTAGAGAATGCATATTTCTCAATAATGCAGTTAAAAAGACAGATTATAGCATTAGCAATACAGTATGTTGTTAGTCTGTTTTTAATGGAAAGTAAAAATTGTGCTAGTGAATATATTACAGAATTTTTAAAAAAACAAAATATGTTTTAGAATTAACAATGACTTTTTTCTCTAGGACTTGGGGAATCTTTTTTAAAACATGTTATATTTCTATATTGATCATTTTCTGTATTAGATAAATATTTTGTACAGGTAAAATAAATGTTTTTTAAAACACTGTTAGATATTTAAAAATAAAAACTTTTGTGCTAACCAGTACTTGTAAGTTTTTGTATTTAGAAAATAATTTGCAAGCTCTGTCCTTTCTTTAGAGAGTAATTACATTGTTGTTTCTAAAATGTTTATCTCCTTAGTTTCATTGTATTTGGTGAACTTTGTTTTCAATAAATATGTCTGACATTAAGATGTAAGTTTTCTAGTTTCAAAGGAGATTTGTAATATTAGTAGATCATTCACCTCAATGTTTTAGGTAGATGGGTGTAGTTTATTTTGTAATTTTAACTTTGAAATATATTTACTATAAATATTTTATGTTTTTAATTACATGAAATGAGTGTTTTCTGATAATAAAAATTTTTTTCTCTTAAGTACATATTACTTTAAATTAAAACTGTCACCCTTTTAAGTTGTTTTTCCTCTTTTTTTTAATAGTTGTTTTAAAGCATGAAATATCTGTAATTTACCTTAATGTTAAAATTAAAGTTGAATTTAGGGCTTTCAGTATTATTGTTGAGCTTATATAAGGATGTGCTGAAAAATAAAGCTTCTGATGTCTTGGGTTTTGCAACCAGCAACCATTTTATTCTCTTTGTTTGTTAACTGAAATTAGTAAGAAGTCCAGTGAGTTTTGTGAAATATACTGAAGGAAATAGCAAATCATTCTATAAGATTTAATATACAGTTTTCATTTAATTGACTGGATGAAACTGCTTAGATATTTTAGAATTTTTCTGAATGGCTTGTTTTATCATTTAATGAGGGACAATACCTGAATTTTGCTCTTTTGAAAAATTAAAATCTCTCTAGGACAAATTGAATCATGCTTGAATTAATTGTGATCAATTTAATGTATTTGAAATTGTGATATAAACTTTTTATTCCTATAGCACAATATTTAATGGTAACTAAACACTTCAGATTTTTTATTCAAAGTCTACTTAAAAATGGTTTCTGTGAAGAATTATTTTTGATCGAAATGTTTCTTTAATTGACCTCAACACAGTAATTACTAAAATGAATTGACACTATCATGTTAACTGTTTCTTTCAAAGGTTGCACAGTGAATTAAAAGATGCTGTTGAAAAACGATTGGAGGCCTTTCCCCCAGGCACAGAGATAGGAACTGATACATATGCAGATGATGAAACAGTCAGAAATCTTCAAGAACAATTACAACTAGCCAATGAAGTGAGTGACATGTATTTTTTTTTCTTTTGGTCAGAGATATGCAGAGAAAGTGACATGTATTTTTAAAACTTATATTCTGAATTAACATACCTTTTAAAAATTCATGTTAATTATTTATGAATATCAGAATAACCAAATTGTAACATGATGATTTTCTACAGTTTACAAGAATGTTAGAGGTAACAAAACTTTTAATAAACGCTCTCACTGTTATAAATGTACTTGCGAAATACCCTCACTGCTTGTTACAAATGTGTTTAATTAAATCATAAAGCTTTTGACATGATTTTTTTTCGTATAGGAATTTTTTTTCTTTTTCTTTTCCGTTTTTAAATTTTACTTTAAGTTCTAGGATACATGTGCAGAACGTGCAGGTTTGTTACATAGGTGTACATGGGCCATGTGGTTTGCTGCACCCATCAACCCATCATCTACATTAGGTATTTTTCTTAATGCTCTCTCTTCCCTAGACCCCCACTCCCCTGACAGGCCCTAGTATATGATGTTCCCCTCCCTGTGTCCATGTAGTCTTTTTGCTCAACTCCCACTTACGAGTAAGAGCATGCGGTGCTTGGTATTCCGTTCCTGTATTAGCTTGCTGGGAATGATGGTTTCCATCTTCATCCATGTCCCCTGCAGAGGACATGAATTCATCCTGCTTTATGGCTACATAGTATTCCATGGTGTGTATGTGCCACATTTTTTAATCCAATCTATTATTGATGGGCATTTGGGTTGGTTCCAAGTCTTTGCTATTGTGATTAGCGCTGCAATGAACATATGTGTCTATGTGTTTTATAGTAGAATGACTTATATTTCTTTGGGTATATACCCAGTAATGGGATTGCTGGGTCAAATGGTATTTCTGGTTCCAGATCCTTGAGGAATCGCCACACTGTCTTCCACAGTGGTTGAACTAATTTACACTCCCACCAGCAATGTAAAACTGTTCCTATTTCTCCACATCCTCTCCAGCATCTGTTGTCTCTTGACTTCTTAATGATCACCATTCTAACTGGTGTGAGATGGTATCCCGTTGTGGTTTTGATTTGCATTTCTTTAATGACCAGTGATGATCAGCTTTTTTTCATATGTTTATTGGCCGCATAAATAACTTCTTTTGAGAAGTGTCTATTCATATCCTTTTCCCACTGTTTGATGAGGTTTTTTCTTGTAAATTTGTTTAAGTTCCTTATATAGAGAATATTTTAATGTCAGTTTAAATTTTTAAAGGAAAAAAATCAGTTATTTCTTTAAATTTGTATTTTTTGTTGTTCTTTTTTCTTGTGTTTTTTTTATTTCAACGATTATATAAATAGTAATATATTTTATACTTCTTCTAGAATTATATTTTTTCTCTTTTTTATCTCATAGTAATTAGAATCTTTGAGAAGCTATGTTAAATATATCCTGTTTTTCAACTGTATTTTTTTGTGAATTTTATACATAAGGGAATTTTATTTTAATTTACAATGCTACATCCCAAATGTTTTATATCAAGTTATGGGTTTAAATTCCCAGTTTTCTACTTTACAGCTGTGTGATCGTAGAAAAATCTTTTGCACCTTAGTGTTCTCATTTATAAATGGGGGCTATAAATTCTAAATTACAATTTTGATTTGATAATTATCTGAAAATTCAGTTTTATTTCTTGAAAATTTAGTTTTAAATTTATTTAATTATGAAAATGATACTTTAGGTAAATCATAAAGGCTATATTTAGCTTGATAAGGAACATGTATTTAACACTAATTTTTTTAATGTATGAATGGAAAGAATTTTTAAATGTGATGAAGGAAAGAAATGATGAAGGAAGCAACTGTTTGTTCTAGACTAGGAAAGATTTATAATTGATTGCATAAGAATAAATAGAAATTAATTTAGCCTTATATGTCTAGCACACATGTAAGTTAATAAATTTGCCTGTTTATCCATATCATTATCATCATTACAGAACAGCAAGACTGACAAATAAGAATTAAAATTATGTGCAAAAGGTTCTGGGTAGTAAAAATATCTTGCTTTAGGAGCCAGTAGCAATAGCACAATACTAAATACCTAGCTTGATATTTTTAGTTTAAAATATTTTGTTCTGTTGCAATATGATTTGTAAAAATCTTTCTAGAAGTCAGTTTGGCAAGTAGAGCCTTAGAAATGTGGGCATTATTTGATCCAGTAATAAGATGATGACACCACATAGATTTTTATGAATGTGTTCTAAAGAACTGAATATAAAAATCTTTGAATAAGTATTTTATTATAATGAAAAATTTGTGATAGTTTAAAAATCTTAAATATGGAATCATTTAAATTGTAGTTTGTCAAAATAGTAAGTTATATCATTAAAAAAATTATATATTATACAGCATAATCACTTGACAACTTGTTGAAACATGGATTACTGCTCTTTCCCCCCACCTCCACCCCAGTTTCTGATTCAATAAGTCTGGGATAGAGCTCATCTCTAACAGTTTCGAGAATTATGATGCTGGTCCTTTGAGAAGCACTGCTCTAGGAGAATCTGGGTTGTATAACTGCTAGTTTAGATTATTTTTCTCATCAGACAGGTCTGGGGAAACAGTGGGTCATTTTGAGGTAGGAGGCATTTTTGTGACCATACTACTGAAAAGAATATTTGAGTCTTATGAAAATGAAGTGAATTATCCAGGACTATTTAGCCAGGAATTAGAGATCACACCCATATCTTTGACTCCAGATTCTGTGTTTATCTACAAATTTTAAAAGCACTTGTAAAATTTTTAATTTGCCTACAGTTTTTTTTTTAAGTTTTAGACAAAACTTATCTATGGTGTTAGGAACACAAGGAAATGTTATTTAGGGTGAAGAGTGTAGTAATTGGAAGAGGTCACAAGAGGGGCATCTGGCTTCTAGGTGATGATAATAATGTTCTCCTTTGAGCTAGGTGCTGGTTACATGAGTGCACTTGCTTTAGAAAAATGTACGATTTGTTCATTTTCTGAATGCATGGTATACCTCAGCAGACTCCAAGGAGCCTTATGTTGTTGTGGGTTACATATCTATCAGTATTTATTGTATTACAAATTGAAACTGAGACTTAAAAAAAAAAACAAAGTGAGAGCATAAACATACTGTCCACTAGCCCATGGAACAAGGATGACATCACTTTAGAAAACTCCACTGTACATTTGTGAGAGAATGAGAGTGAAAAAGGCAAAAAATGTTAACATATTACTCTGAAGATAATTTTGACTTCAAGGACCTCTCAAAGTCTAAGAGTTCCTGTACCACACTTTGATAATACTGTATGCAAACAATAGTTAATGACCAGAGAAAATTCTCATTATAAAATGGCAAGTAAAAATAGTGTAGTACACACAGCACACTATATGGTCCCTATTTTTCTTAAAAGAACTTTAAAATTCTCCCCCAGAATCACATTTATAAGCATGAATGCATCAATATTTAAGAAGATGATTGTATCTAGACGTTAACAATATTTATTATCAGATGGTAATATTATAGGTGATTCTGATTTTCTCCTGTTTTTCTCTGTATTTTCCTAATTTTCCACAATGAAAATCTGTTACTTTTACAATCAGAAAAAAAATATTGTACTTTACCAGAGAGCAGTTTTCTTCTTCATCAGTTTCTGGGAGTTACACTTTTGTGGAACAAAGAATATAGTTTAAAGCTGTATCTCTGTTAAGAATTTTAATTTTAGCTAAATCTGACTAAAAACACAATTTCAAAATAAGGAACTTTATGTCTTCAGGTTTATTCTCTAAATTATTAATAATAAAACTTTATATCAAAAATATTACAACTATAACACCATCTTTACACAGTTCTATTTTTTTTATTACTTTATAAGACTTATTCTATAAAAGAAAGTGATCCATTTGTACTATACAATAAATAGCCTGCTGATAATTTTTTTTTTAATTTATTTATTGCATTTTAGGTTTTGGGGTACATGTGCAGAACATGCAAGATGGTTGCATAGGTACACACGTGGCAGTGTGTTTTGCTGCCTTCCTCCCCTTCACCCACATTTGGCATTTCTCCCCATGCTATCCCTCCCCCACTCCCCACCAACTGTCCCTCCCCTATTCCCCCAATACACCCCAGTGTCTAGTACTCCCTTCCCTGTGTACATATGTTCTCATTGTTCATCACCCACCTATGAGTGAGAATATGCGGTGTTTCATTTTCTGTTCTTGTGTCAGTTTGCTGAGAATGATGTTCTCCAGATTCATCCATGTCCCTACAAAGGACAGGAACTCATCATTTTTTATTGCTGCATAATATTCCATGGTGTATATATGCCACATTTTCCCTGTCCAGTCTATCATCGAAGGGCATTTGGGTTGGTTCCAGTTCTTTGCTGTTGTAAACAGTGCTGCAATGAACGTTCGTGTGCATGTGTCCTTATAGTAGAACGATTTATAGTCCTTTGGATATATACCCGGTAATGGGATTGCTGGGTCAAATGGAATTTCTATCTCTAGGTCCTTGAGGAATCACCACACTGTCTTCCACAATGGTTGAACTAATTTACACTCCCACCAGCAGTGCAAAAGTGTTCCTATTTTTCCACATCCTCTCCAGCATCTGTTGTCTCCAGATTTTTTAATGATCGCCATTCTAACTAGCATGAGATGGTATCTCAATGAGGTTTTGATTTGAATCTCTCTAATGACCAGTGATGGTGAGCATTTTTTCATATGTTTGTTGGCCTCATGTATGTCTTCTTTTGTAAAGTGTCTGTTCATACCCTTTGCCCATTTTTGGATGGGCTGGATTTTTCCTGTAAATCTCTTTGAGTTTTTTTTTGAGACGGAGTTTCACTCTCGTTACCCAGGCTGTAGTGCAATGGCGCGATCTTGGCTCACCGCAGTCTCCGCCTCCTGTGTTCAGGCAGGCCTCCTGTGTTCAGGCAGTTCTCCTGCCTCAGCCTCCTTAGAAGCTGGGATTACAGGCACGCGCCACCATGCCCAGCTAATTTTTTGTATTTTTACTAGAGACGGGGTTTCACCATGTTGACCAGCATGGTCTCGATCTCTTAACCTTGTGATCCACCCGCCTTGGCCTCCCAAAGTGCTGGGATTACAGGCTTGAGCCACCGCACCCGGCCTTGAGTTTTTTGTAAATTCTGGATATCAGCCCTCTGTCAGATGGGTAAACTGCAAAAATTTTTTTCCATTCTGTTGGTTGCCGATTCACTCTAGTGACTGTTTCTTTTGCCATGTAGAAGTTGTGGTGTTTGATTAGGTCCCATTTGTCTATTTTGGCTTTTGTCGCCAATGCTTTTGGTGTTTTGGTCATGAAGTTTTTGCCTACTCCTATGTCCTGAATGGTTTTGCCTAGATTTTCTTCTAGGGTTTTTATGGTGCCAGGTCTTATGTTTAAGTCTTTAATCCATCTGGAGTTAATTTTAGTGTATGGTGTCAGGAAAGGGTCCAGTTTCTGCTTTCTGCACATGGCTAGCCAGTTTTCCCAACACCATTTATTAAACAGGGAGTCCTTTCCCCATTGCTTGTTTTTGTCAGGTTTATCAAATATTGTATGGTTGTAGATATGCTGTGTTGCCTCCAATGTCTCTGTTCTGTTCCATTTGTCTATATCTGTTTTGGTACCCGTACCATGCTGTTTTGATGACTGTTGCCTTGTAGTATAACTTGAAGTTCGGTAGTGTGATGCCTCCCACTGTGTTCTTTTTGCTTAGAATTGACTTGGCTATGTGGGCTCTCTTTTGGTTCCATATGAAGTTCAAGGTGATTTTTTCCAGTTCTGTGGAGAAAGTCAATGGTAGCTTGATGGGGATAGCATTCATTCTGTAAATTACTTTGGGCAGTATGGCCATTTTCACGATATTGATTCTTCCTGACCATGAACATGGAATGTTTTTCCATCTGTTTGTGTCCTCTCTTATTTCATTGAGTAGTGGTTTGTAGTTTTCCTTGAAGAGGTCTCTTACGTTCCTTACGTAAGTTGTATTCCTATGTATTTTATTCTCTTTGTAGCAGTTGTAAATGGCAATTCGTTCTTGATTTGGCTATCTTTAAGTCTGTTATTGGTGTATAGGAATGCTTGTGATTTTTGCACATTGATTTTATATCTTGAGACTTTGCTGAAGTTGCTTATCAGTTTCAGGAATTTTTGGGCTGAGGTGATGGGGTCTTCTAGATATACTATCATGTCGTCCGCAAATAGAGACAATTTGTCTTCCTCCTTTTCTATTTGAATACGCTTTATTTCTTCTTCTTGCCTGATTGCTCTGGCTAGAACTTCCAGTACTATATTGAATAGGAGTGGTGAGAGAGGGCATCCTTGTCAAGTGCCATATTTGAAAGGGAATGCTTCCAGTTTTTGCCCATTCAGTATGATATTGGCTGTTGGTTTGTCGTAAATAGCTTTTATTATTTTGAGATATGTTCCATCAATACCGAGTTTATTGAGGGTTTTTAGCATTAAGGGCTGTTGAATTTTGTCAAAGGCCTTCTCTGTGTCAATTGAGATAATCATGTGGGTTTTTTTTTTTTTTTGGTTCTGTTTATGTGGTGAATTACGTTTATAGACTTGCGTATGTTGATCCAGCCTTGCATCCCCCAGATGAATCCTACTTGATTGTGATGGATAAGCTCTTTGATGAGCTGTTGCAATCAGCTTGCTAGTATTTTATTGAAGATTTTTGCATCTATATTCATCATGGATATTGGCCTGAAGTTTTCTTTTCTTGTTGAGTCTCTGCCAGGTTTTGGTATCAGGATGATGTTGGTCTTATAAAATGATTTGGCAAGGATTCCCTCTTTTTGGATTATTTGGAATAGTTTCAGAAGGAATGGTACCAGCTCCTCTTTGTGTGTCTGGTAGAATTTGGCTATGAACTTATCTGGACCTGGGCTTTTTTTGTGTTGTAGGCTCTTAATTGCTGCCTCAACTTCAGATGTTGTTATTGGTCTGTTCATAGTTTCGACTTCTTCCTGGTTTAGGCTTGGGAGGACACAAATTTCCAGGAATTTATCAATTTCTTCTAGGTTTACTAGTTTATGTGTATAGAGTTGTTTGTAATATTCTCTGATGATGGTTTGAATTTCTGTGGAATGTGTGGTGATTTCCCCTTTATTGTTTTTTTTTTTTTTTTTTTTTTTTTTTTTTTTTTTTTTTTTTTTTTTTTTTTTTTTTTTTTTTTTTTTTTTTGAGACGGAGTTTCGCTCATTACCCAGGCTGGAGTATCATTTTTTATTGCATCTATTTGGTTATTCTCTTTTTTCTTTTTATCAGTCTGACTAGTGGTCTGTCTATTTTGCTGATCTTTTCAAAAAACTAGCTCTTGGATTTATTGATTTTTTGAAGGGTTTCTCGTGTCTCTATCTCCTTCATTTCTGCTCTGATCTTAGTTATTTCTTGTCTTCTGCTAGGTTTTGAGTTTTTTTGATCTTGCTCCTCTAACTCTTTCAATTTTGATGTTAGGGTGTCAATTTTGGATCTCTCCACTCTTCTTATGTGGACACTTATTGCTATATATTTTTCTCTAGAGACTTCTTTAAATATGTCCCAGAGATTCTGGTATGTTGTGTCTTCATTCTTGTTGGTTTTGAAGAACTTTATTTCTGCCTTCATTTCATTGTTTATCCAATCAACATTCAAGAGCCAGTTGTTCAGTTTCCATGAAGCTGTGCGGTTCTGAGTTAGTTTCTGAATTCTGAGTTCTAACTTGATTGCACTATGGTCTGAGAGACTGTTTGTTATGATTTCAGTTGTTTTGCATTTGCTGAGGAGTGCTTTA
>PVHO010018261.1:0-46204 GCA_004024885.1 Saguinus imperator
CCATAAAAACCCTAGAAGAAAATCTAGGCAAAACCATTCAGGACATAGGAGTAGGCAAGGACTTCATGAACAAAACACCAAAAGCATTGGCAACAAAAGCCAAAATAGACAAATGGGACCTAATCAAACTCCACAGCTTCTGCATGGCAAAAGAAACAGTCACTAGAGTGAATCGGCAACCAACAGATTGGGAAAAAATCTTTGCAGTTTACCCAACTGACAAAGGCTGATATCCAGAATTTACAAAGAACTCAAACAGATTTACAGAAAAAAAACAAACAAGCCCATTCAAAAATGGGCAAAGAACATGAACAGACACTTTACAAAAGAAGACATACATGAGGCCAACAAACACATGAAAAAATGCTCATCATCACTGGTCATTAGAGAGATGCAAATCAAAACCACATTGAGATACCATCTCACGCCAGTTAGAATGGCGATCATTAAAAAATCTGGAGACAGCAGATGCTGGAGAGGATGTGGAGAAAGAGGAACAATTCTACACTGTTGGTGGGAGTGTAAATTAGTTCAACCATTGTGGAAGACAGTGTGGCGATTCCTCAAGGACCTAGAAATAGAAATTCCATTTGACCCAGCAATCCTATTACTGGGTATATATCCAAAGGAATATAAATCATTCTACTATAAGGACACATGCACACTAATGTTCATTGCAGCACTGTTTACAATAGCAGAGACCTGGAACCAACCCAAATGCCCATCGATGATAGACTAGACTGGGAAAATGTGGCACATATACACCATGGAATATTATGCAGCAATAAAAAAATGACGAGTTTATGTCCTTTGTAAGGACATGGATGAATCTGGAGAACATCATTCTCAGCAAACTGACACAAGAACAGAAAAGGAAATACCACATATTCTCACTCATAGGCGGTGAGAAAAATGAGAACACATGGACACAGGGAGGGGGGTACTACACACTGGGGTCTATTGGGGGGAATAGGGGAGGGACAGCGGGGGGGAGCTGGGGAGGGATAGCCTGGGGAGAAATGCCAAATGTGGGTGAAGGGGCGGAAGGCAGCAAAACACACTGCCATGTATGTACCTATGCAACTATCTTGCACGTTCTGCACATGTACCCCAAAACCTAAAATGCAATAAAAATTTTTAAAAAAAAGAGTATCAGAGAACTTTAAGTATTTAGTAATAAATATTTTTATAAGTCATTGAAAATAAAATTCATCAGTAAGAAAACAGCCCAAATAAAACAATGAGCCAAAGACCTTAAAAGACACTTCACCAAAGAGGAAGTAAAATGTAAAACAGGGCTATAAAAAGGACACTCCTAGGTCATTCAGGAAATCCAAGTCAAAACAATAACATAATAGTTCACATAATATAAATGACCAAAATCCACAAATTAACTACCAAAAGCTGGCAATAATGTGGAACAAAAAAACCTCTCATTGTTGGCAAGTATGCACAATAGTATATCTGCTTTGGAAGACAGTTTTGCAGTTCCTCAGGAAACCAGATTAACTCTTACCATATGATCCACCAATCTTATTAATGTTTACCTAAAAGAGTTGAAAATTTATATTCACTCAACAACCTGCACAGATGTTTATAGTAGTTTTATTTGTAATTTCTTAAGCTTGGAAGCAACCAAAAGTTCTTCATTAGGTGAATGAATATAGAAACTGTGGTACTTCCAGACAATTGAATATCATTCACTTCTAAAAAGAAACTATCTAGCCATGAAAAAATATAGAGGAACCATAAATGCATACTACTAAGCGACAGCATCCAATCTGAAAAGGTTATATACTGTGTGACCCCAACTACAACATTCTGTAAAGGCAAACTATGGAGAGAGTAAAATCATCAAGAGTTGTTAGATGTTGGGGGAGAGCAAAGGTTAAATAGAGTACAGAAAATTTTTAAGGCAGTAAAAATATTCCATGTAATATAATAATGGTACATACATGTAATTACGCATTAGTTCAAAGCCTTGAAATAGGGCTGGGTTCTGTGGCTCATGCCTGTAATTCCAGCACTTTGGGAGGCCGAGGCAGGCAGATCACGAGGTGAAGAGATCAAGACCATCTTGGTCAACACAGTGAAACCTTGTCTCTACTAAAAATACAAAAATTAGCTGGGCATGGTGGTGAATGCCTGTGGTCCTAATTTGTTTGCAGAGCTGACCTATTTTGTCAGTGTTATGAACTGAGATCCTCAGAGAGTATAGTTTACACATGTAAGGTGGGGAAATGCTAGCTTAAACAACTTTCAAATTTATCTTAGGGACTTTAATTAATAGCACGTATTCTGAATCCTCAAATGTGGGGTATTATGTCTACCGCTTCCCAAATATATTTTACAAGAGGATTTATCTCAACCATTAATATCTTAAAGAAAAATGTTCCATATAACAGAATCTAGGAAGTGATGGTTTAAGCTTTCTTCCTAAGGGCAGCTAGGAAGAGTAGTTTTCCACTATTTCTGTAGAATAGGCTCTCTGACTTCCCTTCCTTGTCTGTCTGCTATTTCTTTCTCTTGTCATGTCTTTCCTCCTCCTCTCTTTGCCCCCTACTGTAGAGTGTGTCGCAATCTTTCTCTCTGCCTACCTTTCTATTGGTTTCTCACTCTGGGCATAATGATCTTTTTGTGGAACACATTCTATTCCTGTACCCTCTCCATACACACAGGCACCCACACAACTTATAAAAATCTAAATATGGGTTTCATGAGAACCGTGACATTTAGGTATTAATAATCAACCCACCAGGTGAGGTGGCTCACGCCTGTAATCCCAGCACTTTGGGAGGCTGAGATGGACAGATCACGAGGTGAGGAGATGGAGACCATCCTGGCTAACACTGTGAAAGCCCATCTCTACTAAAAAAAATCAACCCATGTTTCCCAAGTGACCCTCTGATTATATGTCCTAAAATTTTATTTTCAATTCAACAGATAAATGAAAGTGTGTTTCAATTTGTGTCAGACATTAATGTTACTGTTTCCAGAAATCTTGTGACTAAGAGCTTAGCACTACCTAATCAAGAAAATAAACCACTGATTCCCTTTAATGTAAAAATAATACATTTCATTTGAGAAAAATGACATGAGAGAAAACATGCTAAATTAAAAGATCAGGTAAATCATTATTCTAATGGCAATTAAAAGGTCAAAACAAGCACAAACTTATATTTTAGGAAAACACACTCCCAACTAAAAGCAACATTTAAAATATTTGTATTTAGTACTGAAATACAATTTAAAACAAGCAACAATGGATATGGCATGTAAAACTCAGTGATGAAGCTTTGTGTATTTGGCTCTTATTTCACATTGCTAATCCTCAACTCAGGACTAAGTGAGACTTAAAAACATGCACAAGACTGGGGGCAGTAAATCACACAAATAATCCCAGCATTTTGGGAGGCTGAGGTGGGCAGATCACTTGAGGCCAGGAGTTCAAGACCAGCCTGGGCAACAGGATGAAACTCTGTCTCAACAACAACAACAAAAATACAGAAATACAAAATTAGCTGGACATGGTAGCGTGTGCCTGTAGTCCCAGCTACTTAAGGGTCTTAGATGTGAGAATTGCTTAAGGCTGGGAGGTGGAAGTTGCAGTAAGCCAACAAGGTGTCACTGTACTCCAGCCTAAATGACAGAGGCTCTGTCTCAAAAAATAAAAACATATGCACAAAGTGCAATGTGTAAAACTCAAATAATAAATCACATTTTATGGGAACTGAATCAGCAAAAATGGCTTAGTAAGCAGTTCCAAAAATTCATTCATAAAAGTTATGAGAGCTTCAGAAAAATGATCAGAATCAGTATTTTTCCAGAAATCTGAAATTAATCAAAAGCATGCAACATCTAGGGGATTTTTTTTTTTTAAAAAAAGCATAAAACACTGAATCCTGGCAACAGTTGAAGTTAGGACAGTTTAATTTTACCTTATAACCAAACCCCTTTGTCTGCACCCCAAACTCTCCTGAATCTGAAGCTAGCCTTGAAAACCAGCATTGTATAATCACAGTAAAACCAGAAGCCTAGTAGCCAATGAAAAAAGCAAAATAAAGTTCCATTTGCTCCAAGTCCCAGTTCCCAGATAACTGCCATATTTGACGTTTCTGGAAGTTCCCTGCAAAATCTGTTTCCCAAGGTATATTTTTACTTAACCTAATACAGTTTTCCACTCCATCATTTTCTTGGAGACATTTGCAAAAATAGTCAGTGATAACTGTTTAACATCACAGCTGCATTAGATGGTGATGACAGTTGAGGTGCACAACAAGCTTACCAAAAACTTAAAAGGAAAATCTGGGGAATTAGATGTTCATAGGAGACTCTGAAAACCTGTACCCTATTCCTGGAAAACTAGAAAATCCCACATATATGCACTGGGCTATGCATACCCACCAGGAAAGACCTTAGAAAGCTGTATGTTCTCACCTCTGGATAACCACGTGTCTTTGCACATGTACAAAGTGAGGACTAAAGAAGAGTTGTCAACAGCCTCTCTAAGCTTTAAGGATGTGACCCTACATGTGCACCAAGCCCCTAGGCAAAAGATGGGTCAGTTATTAGTTCCAGTTATTAAAGGAAATCTGTCTAAACAATGGTTGACCATCAAGCTAATCTAGAAGAGATTTCAGTGATAATGTGTAACAAAGAAAACAGACCTTATGGAATTAGTTCAGGAAAGCTATTAAACAGAAACAACAAAAAATTAACACTAAACCCTAGGGAGAGGAGATCTGATTTTTAAAGTTGTCATATTATGTTGATAAAAATGTTCAGTTCTTAACGAAAAAAGAGGAGGTAAAGCAGCAGAAACATTTAGCCAATACAGAGGATGGAAAAGCAGTCAAGAGAATCTGTCCTGCAGAAACCTAGAATTTTGACTTATTTAAAATAACTTGGGCCAGGTGTGATGGCTCACACCTCTAATCCCAGGGGTTAGGGAGGCCAAGGCAGGAGGATCACTTGAGGCTACAAGTTCAAGACCAACCTGAAAGACATAACAAGAACCTATCTCTACCAAAAAAGAATTAGCCAGGTATGGCGGCATGTGCCTAGTCCTGGCTACTTGAGTGGATCACTTGACCCTGAATTTCAAGGCTACAGTGAATTATGATCATGCCAGCCTGAGCAACAGACTGACACCTTGCCTATTAAAGTAAAGAATTAACCTATTTATAGTCTGTCTAATATTATCGATCAACTTAAGGACTTAAAAGGATGAGAAAGTTTCCTTATCAATTAGAAGATGTGAATAAAAAGGTATAAATTATTTGAAAAAAGAACAAGGTGTAAGTTCTGGAGTCAAAGTACAATACAAATGACTAGTCCACTAGATGGGCAGAATAGCATGCTTGATCAGTCAAAAGAAAGAACTGACACACTTTAATATGACAACTGAGATTTTACAAACTAAGGAATAGAAGGATAAAAAAAAAAACGATCAAAAAAAAATCTCAGAGACCTGTGAATCATCAAGCATGCCAAAATATTCATAATGGGAGACCCACCCAGAAGGACAGGATAGAGAAGGGGGCAGAAATAATTTTTGGTAATAACTAAAAACTGCCAAATTTTGTTGAAAAACTGTTAATCTATACACCAAAGAAGCTCAAACTACAAGCAGGACAAATACAATCAGATCCACATACAGATGCATGAAAATCAAACCATCAAAAGCCAAAGGAACAAAAAACAAGGAATCTTCAAAGTAGTAAGAGCTACTCATCATTCACATTTACCAGTAAGATTAACAGCTTCTCATCAGAAATCATGGAGGTCAGAAGGCAGTCAGAATGATGTTGAAAGCGCTAAAAGATAAAAGTCTGTGAACAAAGAATTCTATTCCAGCAAAATAATCCTTCAAAATTGAAGTAGAAATTAAGACATTCCCAGGTAAACAAAAGCTGATATAATCTGGTGCTAGTCAACATGTGCCATGAGAAATACCAAAGGGAGTAGTTGAGGCTAAAATGAATGGACATGAGACAGTAATCTGAATCCACATAAGACCAGTAAAAGCAAGCACATATATAAATAGGTAAATATAAAGGACCACGTAAATGTACTTTTGGTTGAACCCTTTTACTATCCTGATTTATATGACCACTATGGAGAGCAATAATATAAAATATATACAGTGCATAAATAGGCAATTTATGTGACAATACAGCACACAGGAAAGAGAACGCAGTACTGCTGAATACTGCATTGTTTAATGAAAAAAATAATATTTTATGCTAAAAATTTTCAGTTAAATATGTAGGATATACAGAAATACTGCATGCTATGCTTGACCCTTACACTGTTAGTTTGGCAACTCTGCTATAATGTCACTCTCAATCCTTTAGAGATTTTGAAGAGGTACAGTTATCTTTTTATACATGGAAATTGACTCTATAAAAGCATGGAAATCTGCTGCTACAACTAGAACTCTTTTTTAGGTTTTATCTTCCCAAGTCCAAATGATTTCCTTTAATTCTCTGCCTCATTTTGTTTACTCATTGTTGAATTCACTTATAAAAACATTATTTCTCAAAGTTTTCTGTTGTATATGTAAGTGTTCTAGGCCAAAGGCTCCATAAAAAGTTTACATTTAAGCTGTGATCTAAAGGGTTGAAATTAAGCCTGAGTATAAGGAAAAGAGCTGTGTCAGTTGAGAAAAAGATGTAGTCTGTCAGCCTTGTAATGTGCTAAAACCACAAGTATGTTTCATGTTCAGCACCCATTCTGTTCATGCAAGAAAGTTCATGGCAAGAGAAAAAAAAAATAAGAAAAATTAAGATAATTAGCAGAGACAATACAGTTTGTTGTCTACTGCAGTAGATTGAATTATTTGTCATAGCTTTTTTATTTTCCTGTAATAGAATAATGTATTCACACCCTTGCCATTGTCTCATAGATGTGAAGTGTACCAGCTTACTGCACTGATGTTTGGTTTTGTCACAAGACTTGCTTTGTCCAAAGGAACGTGAATGAAAGTGGCAGTGTGCACATTCCATGCCTGTTTCTCATGAAAAACCCCATCTGTCCAATAGTTCTCTTGCACCTCTACTGCTATAAAAACCTCGCAAATGTAGCTACCTCCCTTTCAGCATGGGCTCCAGGAGAAACAGTCCTGTGCACAACCCTCAGTAAAGGGCCAAGCACAGCCAGATCTGCAGCTATAAGCCAAGCCACCCAGTTAAGCCCACCCTAGATAACATCAAGTCAACCCACAGACAAGTAATTAAGAATGAATGATTGTTTTATGCCATGGAGTTATGAAAATATTTGCACATAATAACAAATACTTCCAGTATCAGGCATAATACTGGATCTTTTACATGGGTTAGCTCATCCAAACTTTCCACCAATTTCATGTGGTAGATATGACTTTCAGCCCTATTTATCAGACAAGGAAACTAAGACTGACACATTAAATAACCACTGACAGTTACATAGCTAGTAAATAGGAAAACCAAAAACCTCAACCAGTCTAGTTTCAAAGTTCTGAAACTCTATTGCTGTGACATTCCCCCTTTTCTTAAGTGACTAAAGTCTTACTGCATTATACAAACATTAGTATCACTAAGTATGTATTTGTCCTATTTCTAGTCTACCACTTATAGAGTGAATTAAAAAATTAACCAAGGATTTGTGTTATCAGTTGTTCTTGCCTCAGTGGAGATCCACTTTACCGAGGTGCAAACTGAATACAGTTCTACCATGTTTTGATGCCACTTTAAATAATACCACTATTTTACTATTCAGAAAACAGTCAAGTAGCAATCAGGGTTGGTAAAATTAGCAATATGGCAAAACAGGAGGCTCCAGATTGCCCCTTCACCCATGGAAACAGTGAATAGACATCTATTCACAGATGAATTCCCTTAAATCAAGTCAGACAACAGTCAACCTACCAAATAAGGCAACAGAGAAAACATCCACATTGGATGCATAGAAAATGCTGAGGCACACTGAGGCACAGACTCTGCCATAGCCACTGTACCATAAAATTGAAAAAGAATCCCTAACATCCAGCTTCTCCATGTGGAGAAGAGGGTTTGAACCACATATAGCACCCTAACCTCTTAATTCACCAATGCAGGGAGTGAAAAGCATTAAAGTCTCTCCAGACCAGAGCGGGGAAAAAATGTTAGTTTTACTACAGGCCCAAAAGTACTTCCAGGGGCCTCATCCTCTGAAAGCAGTGCAGGCAAGGGACTATCAACAGCTCCCTATTTCTCCCTGGAAGGTGCTTTATGACACATTCTTCCATTGGCTACTTGGCACAGCCCACCTTCTAACTAGCTTGTATCAAGGAGCTAAAGGGTCAGATAAATAACACTTCGCTGGCAGCCTGAGCAGCAGATCAGCACTTCCCAAGCCTCCTTCCTCAGCTCACTCCAGCTATTAACTCCAGGTCTATTAATGTCTCCTGGAAAGAGAAATTTGAATGAATTTGTTCATCCTTTGAATACTCAACTGTTATGCTTCCACTTCAGAAACTACATTTTAAACTTCCTAACTCTTCAAGAGGAGACTACAAGTAAGCAAGTCTCTCTATACTACAGAAAAAAACAAGCAATTTTAAACGAGCAAAGAAGCATGTCCAGGGGCATAATCTTAGAGTAGAGGAAGGGCTCAGAAACTGCAGCTCCCTATTTCACCCTGGAAGAGGTTTGTGCATACATTCTGTGCCTAATTTTTTATACCTGCCACCCTGAGGTAATGCATCCTATATATAAACCTCCTAGCTCTAGAAGCGTAAGAGACTAGGTATATATGAGTCTCCCCAAGAACACCAAACCAAAAGGTAGGCATAGACATGAAAATACAAAGGTTATACAAAGAGAACAGTGCAGAAAAGAGAATGGAACATGCAGCTCTCATTTGCTCTGGAAGGAGGTTGCTGAACACTCCTCCAGTGGTTAATTAGTCAGGTGGCTTCCAGTCAACTTGCATATGGGAGCTAACAAAGCAGAGACTAGCAGTAGCTTCTCAGCAGCCTGAGCCAGGACACTGCACATTTCCTAAAGCCTTTCTTCTGGTTCACCCCAGTGATTACTTCAGGTCTACCCGCTCTTCTTAGAGTTCATCCATGTACCAAGTGCCACACTTCTATAGCTCCCACCTAAGAGACTGTCTCCTTAACAAGCTACCTCTGGAAGTCAGTGGAGCTTTGTACTCCTGAATACCCTTAGACCCAGAGGACAAAGAAGTGTATATTCAATAGGCCCACTTCCAGAAGCTGTCTCCCTGGGATCAAAGGGTATAGCTTCAATGTGAGTACAATATTTGTAACATATCCTCTCCCTAGCTTGATGCAGAGAATGGGAGATAAATAACCATGTTCAGTTTCATCATGAAAGCAGAAGGAACTAGGACACCATCCAACACCTAAACATTTTCAGCTACATCTAGAGGATCTTGGCTTCTACCCTGTAGGTATCAAAGTACTGCCAGGATGTGGCATATCCTAATCTCCTGGAGGTCCACAAAAAAAAAATCAGTCTGTATAAACATGAGATTGAGAGATACTTTAAAATCCTGGACCAGATGAATCATGAATCCTCTTCCTAACTGAAATTAGTCTGACAAGACAGAGAGGTAGATGTCTTACCTAATATGCAAAAACCAACAGAGTCAAAGAACATGAAAAAGCAGAAAGATATGCTCAAACAACAGAACAAGATAAATGCCTAGGAACTTAACTGACCCGAGTGAAGTGAAGATATGTGATTTACCTGACAGGGAATTTAAAATAATGGTCATAAAGATGCTTACCAAGGTAAGAAGAGCAATGCAAAAACTGATAATTTAAGTAATAAAAGATAAAGTATAAAAACATGTCAAGCAGAAATTAAAGCTGAAGAAAATAACAGAACTGAAAAGGTCAATACATAGAATCAGCAGCAGACTAGATCAAGCAGAAGAGACTCAAAGTGAAATCAAAGATCACCAGAAATCACCTAACCTTAGGAGCAGAAGGCAAAGAAAATGAGAAAGAGTAAAGATTAATTATGAGATTTATGGGACACCATAGGTGGAAGAATATATGCTTTATCCACATTCCAAAAGAGGAAACAGAAGAAAAAGAAAACATATTCAAGAAAAACAGCAAACTTCCCAAGCCTGGGAAAAGAAACAGAAATCCAGACCCAGGAAATCAAAAAATACCAAATAAGATGAATCCAAAGAGACCATATTGAGAAATATTATAATCAAAAGGTCAAAAGTTAAAGACAGAATCTTGAAAGCAGCAAGGAAAAAGCAAGTTGTTAGAGTCATGTTAACACCCCTAGGATGATCAATGGATTTTTTTCTGCAGCAACTTTGCAGGACAGGAGGGAGTGAAATGATATTTTCAAGAACTTGAAAAAAAATGCCAACCATGAATTATATACCCAGGAATTCTCTCTCTCAAAAATGAAGGCGTAATGAAGACATTTTCTCACAAAAGCTGGGAGAGTTGATCACCAGTAGACTTAACTTATAAGAAATGCTAAAGGGAGTTCTTCACCTTAGAGAAGATGACACTAACTGGTAACATGAAAACATATGAGTACTTAAAACTCACTGGTAGAAGTACATTGTCAAATCTAAAACACTAATACTGTAATGGCAGTAAGTCAATTATATCTGTAGTATCAATGTTAAAAAACAAAACTATTCAAAACACCTAAAGCTGCAGTAATTTCTTAAGGACTATAAATTTAAAAATGTGAATTTTGACATCCAAAACATAAAACATGAAAGGGAACTAAAAATGTAGTTTGTGTATGCAATGAAAAATTAAGTCATCAACTTAAAATAGCCTGTTTTAAGATGCTTTCTGTAAGCCTCAAGGTAACAACAAAAGCCTAACATAGACACACAAATGCTTTTTTAAAAAGTGATCCGAAGCATACTACTAAAGAAAACCATCAAACTGCAAATGAAGCAAGCAAGAGAAAAAGAAAGGAACAACCAAAAACCAAATGACAAAATGGTGCTAGTAAGTCCTTACCTATCAATAATTACTTTGAAGGTAAATGCATTGAATTATCTAATCACAAAGCATAGAGTACAACTGAATGGATAAAAGACCCAACTCTATCAGAAATTCATTTCAGATTAAAGAATACTCAGACTGAAAGTTAAGGGATGAAAAATACATTCAATGAAAATGGAAACCAAAAGAACAGGAATACCTGTACTATATTCAGAAAACAGACATTAGGGCAAAAACTGTAAAAAGTGAGAAAGATGACCATTATATTGTGATAAAGGGGTCAACTCATCAAAAGAATGTAACAATTTTAAATATATGGGCACCCAATATCATAACACCTAAATATATAAAGCAACCACTAAGAGACACAAAAGGAAATGAACTGTAACACAGCAACAGACTTTAAGACCAGACTTCTTTAACAATAGACAGATCAGACAGAAAAAAAAATTAGTAAGGAAAGAGTGGACCTCAATTACATTTTAGACCAAATGGACCTAAGAGAAACATACAGAACCCAGCAACAAATCCATTCAAGCACACACAGAACATTCTCCAAGACAGATCATCTGCTGGGCCACAGAATGAGTCTTAACAAATTTAAGATGACTGCAATCATATCAAGTATCTTTTCCAACCACAATGCTATGAAACTAGAAAGTAATAACAGGAAGAATCATGGAAAATAAGTATGTGGGAATAAAATATGCTCCTGAACTACTGGGTAAGAAATTAAAAGAGAAACTGAGAAACTTAAGATGATGCATCAAAAGCAGCTCAAGGAGAGAATTTTATAGCTATAAATTCCTACATTAGAAGAGAAGAAAGCTCTCAAACAATCTAACATCATACATCAAGGAACTAGTGAAATATCAAATTAAACACAAAGTTACCAAACAAAGGAAATAAAGGTAAGAGCAAAAGCAAGTTAAATAAAGGCCAGAGAAAAATAGATTTAAAAAACTGACTGGGTTTTTGGAAAATTAGCAAACACTCCCCTATACTAAGATAAAAAGTCTCCAAATCAGAAATTTAAAAAAATTAACAACACAGAAGCACAAAAGATAATAAGATATTATTAACTTATACGTCAATACATTGGAAAACCTAAAAGAAATGGATAAATTCCTAGAAACATAATGTACCAAGACCGAATCATATAGAAACCAGAAATCTGAGACAGTAACAAATAAGGCAACCGAATCAGTAAAAGTTTCCCATCAAAGAAAAATCCAGAACCAGATGGTTTCACTGTTGATCTCTATGAAACATTCAAAGAATACCAGTTCTTTTCCAGATTCATTCTACCAATTCTGTAGTATCTTCATACAAAAACCAAAGACATTACAAGATAACTACAGGGCCAGTATCACTGAAGAACATGCATGCAAAAATCCTCAACAAAATACTAGCAAACTATATCCAACAGTACATCAAAAAAATCATTCATCAAGATCAAGTTGGACTTTTCTCCAAGATGCAAGAATGATTTAATGTAATCAATAAATATAACTCCTTCTATTAACAGAATGAAGGATAGAAACCATATGATTATCTCGGTAAATGCAGAAAAAGCATCTGACAAAATATGACATCCTTTCATAATAAAAACTCTCAGATTAGATGTAGAATAAATATTCCTCAACACAATGAAGATGATATGATAAAACCACAACTAACATCATACTCAATTGAGAAAAGTTGAAGGTTTTTCCCATAAGATCAAGAAGAAGACAAGAATGCCCACTCTCACCACTTCTGTTAAGTAGTACTGGAAGTTCTAGCAAAGGAATCAGACAAGGAAAGGGCAGCAAATCAAAAAGAAGTAAAATTAGCTGTTTTGTTAACAACATGATCTTATACATAGAAAATCCAAAAGAATTTACCAAAATACAGAAAAAAAATTCAGTAGAATTTCAGAATACAAAAAAATCAAAAAGAGTAGCATTTCTATATACTAACAGCAGACTAAGAACCCATTAAGACTATCTCATTTACAATAACATCAAATTTTGCTTTATTGTACAGCAATTACAAATTATTAACTTCCCTCTTCAAAACTGGACTAAAATACTGACAAAAGAAACTGAAGATGTCACCTAACTGGAAAGATATGTTCACATATTGGAATATTGTTAAAATGTTCATACTACTCAGGGATCTAAAGATCACTAACAAACTATTTCAGTATGATGTCTACTAAAATTACAGCATTATTCCCACAAACATAGAAAAGGCTCTCCTAAAATCTGCAGAGCCGAAACAGATCCTGAATAGTCAATGCCATCTGGAGCAAAAAGAAGAAAAATAGAGGCATCTCACTACCCGATCTTAAAATGAATTACAAAGCTATAGTAATCAAAATGGCACAACAATGAAATAAAAACAGACTTATAAATCAACAAAATAGGATAGAAAGCCCAGACGTAAACCCAAACATTTATTGACAACTGGTTTGACAAATTTGCTAAGAACACACAACTGGTAAAGGACAGTCTCTTCCATAAATGATGTTGCGAAAAACAAATATACACCTGCAAAGAATGAAATTAGAGTCTCATGTCCCATCATATACAAAAGTAAATCTATAATGGAGTAAAGACTTAAAAGTAATACCTGACTCTATAAACCTATGAGAAAAAACTTAGGGGGAAAGCTCTACATTACTTTGTGCAGTGGATATCTTGAATGTGACCCCAAGATCAAAAATCGACTAACTGGGTAGCATCAAACTGAAGAGCTCCTACAAAGCTAAAGAAATGATGAACCAAATGAAGAGACAATCCACTGACTGGAAGAAAATACTTGCCAAGCATATATCAGGTAAGGGGCTAATATCCGAAATACATAAGGAAATTAAACTACTCAATAAGAAAATAAGCCTGTTTAAAAAAAATTCCCTCCTGATAGATAGAAAGAATATTGTGAAAATGGCCATACTGCCCAAAGTAATTGATTTAACCAATGCTATTCCCATTAACCTACCAATGACTTTCTTCACAGAATTAGAAAATCTACTTTAAATTTCATATGGAACCAAAGAGAGAGCTTTTAGCTAAGACAATCCTAAGCAAAAAGAACAAAGCTGGAGGCATCATAGCACCTGACTTCAAACTATAGTACAAGGCTACAGTGACCAAAACAACATGGTACCAAAACAGATATATAAATGAATGGAACAGAACAGAGGCTTCAGAAGTAATACCGCACATCCAAAACCATCTGACCTTTGACATACCTGACAGAAACAAGCAATGGGGAAAGGATTTTTTGTTTAATAAATGGTGCTGGGAAAACTGGCTAGCCAAATGCAGAAAGCAGAAATGAGAAATCAGTCTTGGAGAGACTGATGGGGTAGGAGGAGGAATTTATTTAATGTGATCACAGGCTCATTGGAATTTCTTCCTAAAATTGAGCAAAGTATAAAGAAACTAAGAGCCTTTTAAGCACCGTTGTGATACACGATGATGAGGCAGGAAGCAATTTTATAGAATCAAGAACAAAGAACAATTAATGAACCTATGGCATGTCTTGTAATGTGCCTTACATTTAAAAAAATAACATCTTGAGAAACATTGCACATTCTTGGGTTGTTATCTGCCCTGTAATCTGGCAGCTGGTCAGCAAGAAGAACAGGCATCTTGAGATGCTTGGGAACTTGCTAAGAATGTGAGAGGGATAGATAAGGTAGCTTGCAAATCAACTAGCTTGCAAAGAGTTAGTTGATTTTAAGCAGTGCTAGGGAATAGTTTTCATATTGAAAATGACACACTAAAATTTTGCTCTACTATAGGGCAATTACAAATTATTAATTCCCCTCTTCAAAACTGGACCCCTTCCTTAAATCTTGTATAAAAACTAACTCAAAATGGATTAAAGACTTAAATGTAAAACCTAAAACCAGGGCCAGGCGCAGTGGCTCACGCCTGTAATCCCAGCACTTTGGGAGACCGAGGCGGGTGGATCACGAGGTCAAGAGTTCAAGACCATCCTGGTCAACATGATGAAACCCCGTCTCTACTAAAAATACAAGAAATTAGCTGGGCATGGTGGCGTGTGCCTGTAATCCCAGCTATGCAGGAAGCTGAGGCAGGAGAATTGCCTGAACCCAGGAGGCAGACGTTGTGGTGAACCGAGACTGCGCCATTGCACTCCAGCCTGGGTAACAAGAGCGAAACTCCGTCTCAGTAATAACAACAACAACAAAAAAACCTAAAACCATAAAAAACCCTAGAAGAAAACCTAGGCAACACCATTCAGGACACAGGCATGGGCAAAGACTTCATGACTGTAACCCCAAAAACAAGAATAACAAAAGCTGAATTTGACAAATGGGGTCTAATTGAACTAAAGAGCTTTTGCACAGAAAAAGAAACTATCATCAGAGTGAATGAACAACTTACAGAATGGGAGAACATTTTTGCAATCTATTCATCTGACAAAGGGTGAATGTCCAGAATCTACAAATGACTTAAGCAAGTTTACATGAAAAAACAAATAAGCTCATCAAAAAGTGGGCACGGTATACAAACAGACACTTTTCAAAACATCACATTTATGTGACCAAACATGTAGAAAAAGCTCATCACTGGTCATTAGAGAAATGAAAATTAAAACCATAATGAGATACCATCTCATGCCAGTTACAATGGCAGTCATTAAAAAGTCAGGAAACAACAGATGCTGCAGAGGCTGTGGAGAAATAGGAATGCTTTTACATTGTTGGTGGCAGTGTAAATTAATTCAACCATTGTGGAACACAGTGTGGTGATTCCTCAAGAATCTAGAAACAGAAATACCATTTGACCCAACAATCCGATTACTGGGTATATACCAAAAGGACTATGAATCATTCTACTATAAAGACACATGCACACTTATGTTTGACTTGGAACCAACCCAAATATGGTGTATATGCCACATTTTCTTTATCCAGTCTAAAATGCCATAAAAAAGAATAAGTTCATATCCTTTGCAGGGACACAGATGAAGCTGGAAACCATAATTCTCAGCAAACTAACACAGGAACAGAAAACCTAATGCCACATGTTCTTACTCTTAAAGTGGGAGTTGGACAATAAGAACACAAGGACACAGGGAGGGGAACATCACACACTGGGGCCTGTTGAGGGGAGGGGGACAAGGGGAGGAAGAATATTAGGACAAATACCTAATGCATGTGGGGCTTAAATCCTAGATGACAAGTTGATAGGTGCAGCAATGGCATAAGTAAAGCTACGTAACAAACCTGCACATTCTGCACATGATCCCAAAAATAAAAAATAAAACAAAAAATAACTTTCAAAAATGGGCAAAGGACCTGAAATAGACATTTTTCAAAAGACATACAAATGGCCAAATATGAAAAGAAAAATGCTCAACATCTCTAAATAGAGAAATGCAAATTAAACCCATAATGAGATATCATCTCACAACTGCTACATTTCGTCTTTGATAACAGCCAATCTAAGCAGCATTGGTGAGGATGCGGCGAAAAGGAAACCCTTGTACATTGTTGGCAATTCTGTTAGTACAGCTGCTTTGGAAAACAGTATGAAGGTTCCTCAAAAAATAGAATTATTATATTATCCAGCAATCCTACTTCTGGGTATATACCCAAAGAAATTGAAATTGATATGTCAGAGATGTCTGCACTCCCATATTCACTGAAGCACGTCACATTAGCCAAAATACGGAAACAACTTAAGTGACCAAAAGACACAAGGATTTAAGTAATGTGGTACACACACACACAGACAGACAGACAGACACACACACACACACACACACACACACACACACAAATGGAGTACTATTTCAGCCTGCAAAAGGCAGGAAATTATCATTAGGAACAATATGGATGAACCTGGAAGACATTTTGCTTAATAAAATAAGCCAGGTACAGACACAAATGCTGTACGATCTCACTTATACTTGTAATCTTAAAAAGTTGGCTAGGCCCAGTGGCTCACACCTGTAATCCTGGCATTTTGGAAGGCCAAGGTGGGAGAATTGCTTGAGGCCAAGAGTTCGAGACCAGTCTAGGCAATATAGGGAGACCCTGTTTATAATAAAAAATAAAATTACTGGGACATTGTGGCACTGCCAATGGCCCCCGTTACTTGGGAGGCTGAGGTGAGAAAATCGCTTGAGCTCAGGAGTACAGGGTGCAGAAAGCTATGATTGAGTCACCATACTCCAGCCTGGGTGACAGAGCAAGACCCTGTCTCCAAACAAGTAAAAATAAAAACAAAAAAAGTCAATTAATGAAAGCAGATAATAGAATGGTGGTTACCAGAGGCTAGAAGGGTGAGATGTTGGTCAATGTGTATAAAGTTAGGCAAGAAGAAGAACTTCTGGTGACCTATTGCATAGCATGATGACTATGGTTAATAACACATTGAATATTAACAAACTGTTTCAATTTTCATTGTTGGCCAGGTGCAGTGGCTCACACCTATAATCCAAACACACTGCGAGGCCAAGGCAGGTGGATCACCTGAGGTCAGGAGTATGAGACCAGCCTGGCCAACATGGTAAAACCCCAACTCTATGGAAAATACAAAAATTAATTGGTCGTAGTGATGTGCACCTGAATCCCAACTACTCAGGAGGCTGAGCCAGGAGAATCACTTGAACCTGGAAGACAGAGGTTGCAGTGAGCCGAGATAGCACCACCACACTCCAACGTAGGTGGACAGAGCAAGACTGTCTCAAAAAAAAATAAATTTAATTTGTCCTCACTACCAATATTTTAGGTGATGGGTCTATTAGCCTGATTTCATCCTTCCACAATGAATATGCACATTAAAACATCACCTTATCCTCTATATATACAATTATCAAAAAAACACAACCAAACCTATAAAAGGAATCAACCCAAATAGTAACTTTTACTATTTATCATTTAAACCAGATAGAAAAAAGACATCAAGTTCATTTTTTAAAATGTCCTACTGAAAATAACACTGTCAGGTCACATTGTAAGTACACAATTTAATTGTGACAACATTCTCTTGGAAAAGATATGATGGCAAGAATGTTTCTTTTCTTAAAAACTATTGGCTGGGTGCGGAAGATCACGCCTGTAATCCCAGCACTTTGGAAGGCCAAGGCGGATGGATCATGAGGTCAGGAGATTGAGACCATCCTGGCCATGGCGAAACCCTGTCTCTACAAAAATACAAAAAATTAGCCAGGCGTGGTGGCACATGCCTGTAGTCCCAGCTATTCAGAAGGCTGAGGCAGGGAAATCACTTGACTCCAGGAAATGGAGGTTGCAGTGAGCTGAGATCATGTCACGGCACTCCAGACTGGTGAAAAAGCAAGACTCTATCTCAAAAAACAAAACAAAACAAAACAAAAAACTATGTCATTATTTTATCTGTGTTATTAAAGCCATAATAAAAACTGAAATTCACTTAAAATGCAATATTCAACATACAGCTTCACTTTTATCCCATTATTCTGCTTTGAATAGCATCAGGACATGATATAACATGATTTGTAATAGGGTTGAAAACAAAGTGCATTTATGCATTCCACAATCAGAATTAGCTATGCAGTAAGTAGACTAGTCTACTTCTGAAAGAAAAAAAAGTCTGACTTCCTAAAACTCTTAATTCCATTTAATATCTTGTGGCAGGGAACACACAGACTGCACAAAATGATGTAACCTATCTTTATCAGCCTAATGAGGTTTCAGACATTTTTAAATTTTTTTTTTAATCTTACAAAGAAATTTGAGATTACCTTAGGGGAAGAGAAAAATAGAAGAGTTCATTTTAGCTATTCTGAACAATGGAGAATATAAAATTTTTCCTGGCAGTTTTTATTATTATTACTTCCCCAAAGACAACTGTGGCTAAGAAAAGGATGTGTTTCCAAGATAGGAATTCAGTGTCATTAAACACATATACTTAATGGAAGGTTTTCTGAACCTCCTCACTGAACTGCAGCCATCAGAAATTAATGGAGTTAGTCATCTTTAATATATATTTCAAATACATTTATTCCCCTAAAGCATGTCTATAAAAAACACATTCAACATTAAAACCAAACAGCAAAATTAAACCAGAAAGATGAAAACCACACAAAGATAGACAATATGCTATAAAAATGTATTGGAAATATACTCCCAACTAACTGCAAGGAAATATTCTTTAGCCTTTTCATACTAGATTACCAAACCTAATCAAAAAGATATTTGCGTGAGTAACTATCTCTCTTACACGCAAATAAAATATATCAAAACAAAGCGTGTCAATGTTGTAAGAAGCAGCTACAAAACCTAACAATCAGGTATTGTAATCAGATTAACTTGTTTTCCCATTTAATATAGATTAACCTCATGTAGGAACCTTGACTTAATTAAAAATGGGACTATCACTTACCCATCACTATGGTTTCTACTAAGTGGGTACTCAATGAAATAGTTTGCCTTTCCCTCCGCATAAATCAAGAATTCCACAAGTATTTGGCCATTGAAATGAAACTCCTGGTTCTTTAAGTAGGTAATCTCTTTAAAAGCAACTGTTTCTTCTCCATCACAATTTAAGACAGGCTTACAGTGATTCACTCAGCCAATGTCTTCACTGCTACAACTCATCATGTACTTTAACTGCACCATTGCATCAGTACAGTCTGTTCTGGTTGTCCATATCTCATGCTTATTGTGCTCATGTAACCAAATGACCATTGTGTATCTTTTCAGTCTCTACTCAATGGTTTTTGGATAATCATTACCTTACCCAGCCCTTTGTTTCTCAGTCAAAGTCAGAGTTAGAAAGTGTTTTAGTCCAAACTCCTCAGTTACAGGTGTGAAATTAGTCCCAAAGAAATTATAGTCTGTGACCATTATTGCTCAAGTCCACTTAGCTAGAAACAAAAGGTAGCCATCTTGGACTCCCAACATCCTCATGACTTCTGGCAACTACCATCACTGGTAGAACAGGCTTGAAGTAGAGAGGTTTGCGTGTTAAGAGAGCAGGTGGGAGGGCAGGTTAACCTGGCAAAAGGGCTACCCACTACAACAGCGGCTTGAGTAGGCATCTGCTGATGGTTCTCATTCGGTTCAGTGTTACAGTATAAAAGTCTGTGTTGACTGATTACCTCAGATCATTACAAGCTCTTCACTAATGTATGTAATTATAAAAGATCAGATGATTTGATTAGTTATATTGATGACAACGTTTTCTTACTGATTTGACAACTTACATACCCTAGCAGAGCTGGAACTGGAAAAAAAGTGGATAAGTGGAACTGGAAAACAAATTTCACAGAGAAAAATTCCAGGTTGCTTCCAAATTTGTTCCAAAATCATGAAAGAAAAAAAAATTTGCCTTTATAAACTTATCTAAAAGTGTCTACATATAAATACTAGGCATTGAATAAGTTAAACCAAACAATAAAATTATTAACATGTAAGTTGTATTAATTTTTCCATTTCTACATACTTCCTTCTCAACAACCCATCAAGAAAGGAACTACCTTCTTTCTTGGGTAAAACACCGTATCTCAGAAATATAGGACATCAACAACAATAAACAAACTCAAAGCTGTCTGATTCAACATTTCCTGCTCTTATAATGACTGTGGTGGATTGAAGATAGCCACAAATGCTTTTGGAGATGGGGGAGTATCTGGTTTTCTTCTGTTTAAACACAGGCTGGCCTCTGACTGCTCTGTTCTATGTAGTACAACAGCAGTGATGCTGTGTCAGGTCTGGCTCAGGCTTTAAGGAGACAGGTGGCTTCTATTTTGTTCTCTTGTAACCCTGAATAAACTTCCCCAATCCATTCTTCAACCTGCTATTAATCATGGCCAATAGATCCACTACATTTCACATTCAAGATATTTTTCAGTTCTGGAATTGCTATTTTTCACATGTCTTAAATTTCCTCATCTCTCATACATTGTACCAACCTTTTCTTGTAGATTTATGATAGTTATTTTAAACTACACTGCCATTTCCAACATCTGGGTCCTTTTATATTGATCTAATTCCTTAACAGGAGTCGCAATACTTAGTAAGTTTTAACTAGGTACTGAATACTGTAAATGACATTTTACATTTAGAAATTCTGTTAACTTTCTCTGAAGGATGTTGAGAATATCTTGGGAAGTGGTTTTTACTCCTAAAATGTAGTTCTCTGGGATATCAATGAAAAGCCAAAGATGTCTGTCAAACTCCCATTAACATAGCAGGATTTGAACTCCAAACTCCATTTCCCCTCCACCTCAGCATTAACTACGGTAGTTTCAGTACTAAGAAGGAACAAGACAGATCTCAGAGATACCCAAAGTCTGAGGGGGAGCACTCAACAAAGGAGCACACCCTCTCCAACTCTGAGCTGCAGCCTACTGGACGGCGGGAAAGATTCATGGCTTGAGGTACATCAGAGTTGGTGCGTAGTCAGCAGGCCAAGGCCCATGTCAGAAACCACCAATGTGTGCAAGCTGGGAGCCCCCCGTTGGATGACCAAGGAGCCCAAGGCTGAACACAGAATGACAGACTGGCCTGACAAGCTGGAAGCCTACTGCTGGGGTACCAGCAAAATGAGGCTGGTAGACACAGGGCCACAGGCCAGGACTGGCAAACTGGAAAACCTCCACGAGGGTGTACGCAGGCAGAAGCCGGCAGGCAGAGAACAGCAGGCTAGATTGGCAGTGAAAACCTGCTAGAGAGTAAACACCACCAAGGGCCACACACATGGCCATGGGCAGCTGTGGAGCCAGCAGAGATGGAAACACACCAGAATCAGGAAGAGAATCCCCCTCCTCCCACAGCATCTCTGTGGCACCCTCCGGTGATGAAGCTTAAGATGTCTTAAGCAAAGGAGATAGTTTGCAGGGTCCAGCAGGCAATGAAGGGTAAATTTGGAGCTGGGAAGCCATTATTAAGGGGTACAACTTGTAAAAGGTAGCTCTTACACAGTACAATTACCTTTCATGGGCTAAAATCCTTCTGGTTTTTGCCTACCTTTGCTCATTCTTCACTGCCTTTATACAAAAAGGTCAAACCTATCCTGCTGCTCCCATTCATCCCATTTATAAAGTATCTATCACAGTTTATGATTTGTATCCAGAGGGTTGGACATCCTATTCTGTCATTACTAGGAATAAAACACCTTGGATAATGACTTGACACAATCCTAAGAATACTATAAGGAGAAAGCTCCCACTACTTCATGTTTCAGACTATTTGAGGCAAATCTAGAGGTATCTTAGCATTCAATAGTATAAATTTCACTTGTCCAATATACTCTGAAAAAAAACTGCTATAGTTCTAAAAAATTAAGAAATTGAGTTAATGTCAAAAGCATTCAAAATGACTCTTCTAAATCGTTCATACAATGCAAAACTACATCTTTAGTTCCCAACCAGAAACACTAAGTTCTTTCAAGATATTAATGCCCACAAGGAATGTCAGTAAAATGACAACTTCAAAATAATGTAAAGAAAAATATTGTGTGTTTTTGTTTTGAGACAAGTCTCACTCTATCACCCAAACTGGAGTAAAATGGTGCAATCATAGCTCAATGTAACCTAGAACTGCTGGGCTCAAAGTGATCCTCTGCCTCAGCCTCCCTCTGCAGTAGCTGAGAGCACTGCTACATCCAGCTAATTGATGTTTTTCATTTTAAACTTCATTTCTTCCCCCTAAATAATGGTATCATTATTAGTACACAAGTAATTCACAGTGTGATCACAAGTACTATTGTCATTGAATTGCTTGGTAGTCAACAGTTGTCATTCTTGGAAGACTCTCAGAGCACTGCCTGGATACTGGTGTGCATAGCACTTGCTATGTACAAAGCCAGCAGTTTTAACTGTCAGTTATGTCTAATTCTTTAGTGTCCATCTGTGTCACTTCAACTTCCTTCTAACATTTGTCCCCTACTGACCATCCTCCAGAAGTAAAACTTAATTTAAGATGCAGAGTCTTGCAGTAAAAGGTCAAGAGAAAATATGTCTCTCAGTATATTTTTATTTACTCAGGAGAGGCAGCCTCCCTTGCCAATGTCTGTAACAAAAAACAGGACTTCAGAAGATAAAAATCCTTTGACAGTGCCAAGAGGACCTGCTACCTACTGTTTATGATAGAGTAAGCATTATACACCTCTTTTCTAGGATTTTATTCTCCACCTTTAACTTTCTTACCAGAAAGACACAAACAGTAATTTTGTGCCTTTGAGATTTCCAGTAATCTCCCAGACTTAAAGCCTTTTACCCCAGAATCCTACTTTTCCAATACAACACTATGAACTCAGGACGAGCCACAGGAAGGAACAATTCTATTATTGTTGGTGTCCCCACTCTATCCTCTGCTTCTATGTCCTCTGCTCTGTCTTCTATCTTCTGTTGTTCTTACAGACATTTACTATTGGACTTCATCCACACTGCATTTTTAGAAATTGTCTAACCTAAAGACAGATGTTCATGTCTTGTTAAGACATGATTCCTTAGGAAGGGTGCCAAGACCATTTAATGGAGGAGAAACACATTCTTCAACAAACGGTGCTGGGAAATGTTAATATCCATATGCACATGAATGAATCTGAACTCTTACATCATGACATATACAAAAGTTAACTCAAACTGGACCAAAGACCTAAAGATAAGTTAAAGCTAGAATTATAGAAATCTTATAAGACAGCATAGGGCAAAATCTTTATGACTAACCTGGGCAATGATTTCTTGGATATAACACCAAAAGCATAGACAACAACAGAAAATCAATTGGATCATATCTAAATTTCAGAATTCTGTGCATCAAAAGACTGATCAGTGAAAAGGCAACCTCTGGAATAAGAATAAATATTTGTAAATCATACCTGAAAGGGCTAATACATAGCATATATAAAGAACTCACAGTCTGGGAGACATGCTTAGATCAATTTATAATCTTAAAGAATTCCAATAAAAACTTCCAACTGAAGGGAAATTAACATAAGATTTCAAATGTATAGAAAAGTTATAAAGGTCAACACGAAGTGTATCAGAACACATCTTGTTCTTTGCCTCAGATTCCCTTGGTCTCATCTGTCTCCTAGGACCCCTCACCCAGAGTGACTGTGGGTGGGCCCTCATGGTCCTTTAACTGAGGACACCAACCAGAGTCTCCAGTTTCCACCTATAGCTTCCTCTGGTCACAGAGAACCATGACGCCCGTGATTGTATCTGGCTTCTTCCTGTGACTGAAAGAGCTAGGAGTTCCACTGCCTCTGTGAGAAATGCTAACACAGGAATAGCTGCCAGATGAACTCTGAGTCTGGAGGGAACAAATACAACAGTTTTGGATAAGCCTATACCAGAGCCTGTCTGGATAAGTCCCCATGTGATGAACTGACCAGCTGTGTTTGTAAAATAATGGCCAGATCTGTAATCAGCATCTTACATCAGTTTTCAAGCCTTGCCTAAGGCTCTATTTCCTAGGGAACCTGTGCTCAAACAGATAATCCTGAAAGTGATTAATAGAAAATAAAACAATATGGTGGGGTACCACAGAAGACAGTGAATAATGAACCCAGAAGTAAATCTACATATATACTTAAGAAGTTGGCAACATAACAGAGGCACAAATTAGTCAAGAAACAGATGATTTTTATGAATGATGTTGGAAAATCTCTTTATGAAAATGAAAAAGGCCAGTACCCTATATCACAGCATATTTTTAAATGACTTCCAAACAAACTTAGGGCATAAATGTGAAGTGAAAAAAAAAAAAACAGAATAAAATACAACCATGATGCAGAAAAGAAATTAAACAAGACTTATACTCAAGATTTGGCTGCATCAAAGCAATGTATTAATGCATTAAAGACAACATTGACTAACAGATTCAAAGATATTTGTAACGTGTAAGACCAAGAAAAGAATAGTACCTAGGATGTATAAGGAACCCTGCCAAATCTACAAGAAAAAGATTAGACACCCAGAAGAAAGTGAACAAAAGATATCAAGCATTATTAAAATATTAGTAAGTCCCTTAGTTGATTTAGGCTGCTATAACAAAACACTTCAGACTGCATAGTTTATAAGAAGAATTTATTGCTCAAAATTCAGGAGGCTGGAAAGTCCAAGATCAAGGCTTCATATCTGGTGTTTGATGAGGACCCATTCTTGATAACTGGCATCTTCTTGTTGCATCATCACATGGTGAAAGGGGCAAACAATCTCCCTCAGGACTCTCTTCTAAGGGTACTAATCCGATTCACAAAGGCAGAGCCCCTATAACCTAATCACCTCCCAAAGGTGCCACCTCTCAATACCATCATCTGGGTGGTTAGGTTTCAACATGAATTTTAGGGGAAAGAGACATTCAGATCACAGCAATAAGTAACACAAACATAAACAAACATACAAAGCTATACCCTCACTAGCAATGAAACTCTAATAAAACCCAAATCAATATATAACCATCATATTGACAAAAACTAGAAAATTAACATTAAAAGCTACAGAAGATGTCGCTGAAATTATAACCACTGCTAACCTTATATAACTATACTTATTGGGCTTATAGAAATTCACAGATCTAGAACCACTTATAAATTGCCATACAGATGAATCGAACAATGGATAAAAGTAATTTATGCTTTTAGGCTAATGATTGAAAATAAAATTTCTGGAGGTAACAAATACTATACTCAAAGAAGATCCAGCCAAGTACCAGGATCATTTTTTGTACCACTTTTCAGAATTTTTCCAAAATGGAACCAAAGAAAATGACATGCCTATATGAACCTACACAGAAAACCTGACAGAAAAAAAAAAGTCAGGAGAGAAAAAAAATTATGAGAAGTATGACAAAAAGGAAGAAACATGACCTTGAAGCATTATTAAATGTTTTCCAAATCCACCACCAAGATTATCAATTTACTTTCTCTGATGAAATACCATAAATATACAGATCACGTTTTCATTACAAACTGAAATGTGCCACTTTGCTACTATGGTTTGCAAAAGACATGTATAAGAAACAATATTTTACAAATACTTTCACTAAAGTAACAGTCAGCTCTTTCCAATTTAGAAAGCTTTGTCTTGAAATCCCTAATCATTTCTCTTTATATATCATTTTTGTTCATATGTTCTTTCACTCACCCTCACCAGGATGTTTTCATTCCTCACCCCTTTCCTCAAATCCAAATCTCCATTTGTTAAAAAACAAACAAAAAACTTATGCCCTCTTATTTCTCCCTACTGTACCCCTTGTTCCCCATGCCCACTGTGCTCCCCACCCCAAAACCCCATGTGATATGAGTTTTCTTCTGAGGCTCTTCCTTATCTCCAAATCCAATCCAGTCCCAACCCAACAAATAAGCTAAAACAGCCAAGGAGGGAGGCAGGAAAGGAGAAGAAATGGGGAATTACACTTTAAAGATGGAACTAAAGGAGGAAGACCCAAGATGGCCCTTTAGGAGCATCTCAGGATTGCAGCTCCCAGTGAAAGCACAGAGGGTGAGTGGACGCCGCATTTCCAGATGGATTTTTATTGCCCCCCAGACCAAGAGATTCCCAGGCGGAGGAGCTCCACGGGTCGCCAGTGTGGCTGTTTTGGCCAGCACAGCTGTTTCGGCCAGTGCAGCTATTTTGCCAGTGCCCCAGTGCAGTGGCTCTCCGTACAAAATACACTGGTCTGGTTGCCCTTTTAAGCTGGCAATTGGAGGTCCCAGAAGGCAAATTTGCCCATTCATCTGATTAAACAGGGGTCTGAAACAGGAAGCCAGGCCAGGAGATTCCCTGGCAGCGCCGTTGTCTCAGCCAGTGCAGTGGGTCACCACACAGGAAATCACACAGATCCCGGCGCCCTTTTAGCAGGCAACTGGAACACCTGGGAAAGAGTCAACCATTCAACTTAAAAAAAAAAAGGCTCTGAGGCAGGGAGCCAGTTGATCAGGCTCAGCGGGTCCACCCCCACAAAAACAAACAAAAAAACTCATTAATTGGAAACGCTCAGGGTTGAGAGTTTCACAGCAAGCACAGCTGAACCCGGGATGGTCCAGCTCTGTGGGGGAGGGGCATCTGCCATTACCAAGGCACTCCACCCATATGGAGGTAGTCCGCCATTGCTGAGACAGCCTGGTTGCCGAGGTAACCCGCCATAACAGAGAGTCCACCATTACACAGGTGGGCCACCATTCTGAGGCAGTTCTAACCACACCCATATAAACAGGACTACAGGGAAGTTCACACAGCAGCAAGGTGGAGCCTACAGCAGCTCAGCAAAGCCTCTGCAGGCAGACAGTGACTAGGCTGCCTCCTTGCTGGGCAGGGAAGCCCTGAAAAAAAAACACAGCAGCACAGCAGATACTCATAAATAAAGACCTAACTCCCCAGGACAGAGCACCTGGGGAAAAAAAGGCAGTTTATGAGTTCTGCTGCAGCAGACTTAAACGTACCTGCTTAGCACCTCTGAATGAACAATGGAGCTCACAGCTCAGCACCTGAGCTCCTATAAAGAACAGACTATCTCCTCAAGCATCTCCCTGATCCCCATATATCCAAAGCATCACCTCTCAAAGGACTGATCAGATTGACATTTGGCGGGCATCATTCTGGGACAAAGATAGCAGAAGAAGAAACTGGTAGCAACCCTTACTGTTCTGCAGCTGCTGCAGGTGATCCCCAGGCAAGCAGGGCCTGGAGTGGACATCAGCAGTCCTATGGCAGAGGGGTGAGACTGTTAGAAGGAAAACTAAGAAACACAAATAACTTCATCATCAACAATCTGGACATCCACTCAAAGACCCAGTCTGAAAATCAGCAACTACACAGACGAAAGCTGGATAAATCCACAAAGATGGGAAGAAACCAGTGCAAAAAGGAGGAAAACACCCAAAACCGGAACACCTCTCCTCCCACAACAGATCACAACTCCTCACCAGCAAGGGAACAAAGCTGGATGGAGAATGAGTGTAATGAAATGACAGAATCAGACTTCAGAAGGTGGGTAATGAGAAACTTCCGTGAGCTAAAAGAACATGTTCTAAATCAATGCAAAGAAACTAAGAACCTTGAAAAAAGATTTGAGGAAATGATAACAAGAATGGACAACTTAGACAGGAATGTGAGTGAATCAATGAAGCTGAAAAACACAAGAACTTCATGAAGCATGCACAAGTTTCAACAGCCGAATTGACCAAGGAAAAGAAAGGATATCAGAGGTCAAAGATCACCTAAATGAAATAAAATGAGAAGGCAAGATTAGAGAAAAAAAAGCACAAAAAGGAATGAACAAAGTCTCCAAGAAATGTGGAACTATGTGAAGAGACCTAATCTACGTTTAATAGGTGTACCTGAATGTGACAAAGAGAATGAATCCAAGCTGGAAAATACTCTTCAGGATATTATCCAGGAAAACTTCCCCAATTGCAAGGCAGGTCAATATTCAAGTCCAGAAAATACAGAGAACACCACAAAGATATTCCTCAAGATGAGCAACCCCAAGGCACATAATCATCAGATTCACCAGGGTTGAAATGAAGGGGAAAATGCTAAGGGCAGCAAGAGAGAAACGTCGGGTTACCCACAATGGGAAGCCCATCAGACTCACAGCAGATCTCTTGGCAGAAACCCTACCAGCCAGAAGAGAGTGGGGCTGATATCCAACATCCTTAAAGAAAAGAACTTTCAACCCAGAATTTCATATCCAGCCAAACTAAGCTTCATAAGTCAATGAAAAGTAAAATCCTTTACCAACAAGCAAGTACTCAGAGATTTTGTCACCACCAGGCCTGCTTTACAACAGCTCCTGAAAGAGGCACTACACATAGAAAGGAACAACCAGTCCCAGCCACTCCAAAAAACACACCAAATGCTAAAGAGCATCAACAAAATGAAGAATCTGCATCAACTAACGGGAAAAACAGTCAGCTAGCATCAAAATGGCAAGATCAAACTCACACATAACAATATTAACCCTAAATGTAAATGGGCTAAATGCACCAATCAAAAGACACAGACTGGCAAATTGGATAAAAAGCCAAAACCCATTGGTATGCTGTATCCAGGAAACCCATCTCACATGCAAAGATACACAAAGGCTCAAAATAAAGAGATGGAGGAAGATTTACCAAGCAAATGGAGAGCAAAAAAAAGCAGGAGTTGCAATTCTCATCAATGATAAAATAGACTTTAAAGCAACAAAGATCAAAAGAGACAAAGAAGGGCATTACATAATGGTAAAATGATTGATACAACAAGAAGAGCTAACAATCCTAAATATATATGGACCCAATACAAGAGCACCCAGACACATAAGGCAAGTTCTTAATGACTTACAAAGAGACTTAGACTACCATACAATAATAGTGGGAGACTTTAACACTCCACTATCAATATTAGACAGATCAACCAGACAGAAAATTAACAAGGATATCCAGGACTTCAACTCAGACCTGGAATAAGCAAACCTGATAGACATTTACAAAACTCTGCAACCCAAATCCATAGAATATACATTCTTCTCAGCACCACATCACACCTACTCTAAAACTGACCACATAATTGGAAGTAAATCACTCCTCAGCAAATGCAAAACAATGGAAATCATAACAAACAGTTTCTCAGACCACAGTGCAATCAAGTTAGAACTCAGAATTCAGAAATTAACCCAGAACCACATAGCTTCATGGAAACTGAACAACTGGCTCTTGAATGTTGACTGGATAAACAAGGAAATGAAGGCAGAAATAAAGAAGTTCTTTGAAACCAACGAGAATGAAGACACAACATACCAGAATCTCTGGGACACATTTAAAGCAGTCTCTAAAAGAAAGTATATAGCAATAAGTGTCCATATGAGAAGACTGGAGAGATCCAAAATTGACACCCTATCGTCAAAATTGAAAGAGCTAGAGGAGCGAGATCAAAAAAACTCAAAACCTAGCAGAAGACAAGAAATAACTAAGATCAGAGCAGAACTGAAGGAGAGACACATACGAAAAACCCTTCAAAAAATCAATAAATCCAGGACCTGGTTTCTTGAAAAGATCAACAAAATAGACCACTAGCATGATTAATAAAAAAAGAAAAGAGAGAACAGCCAAATATAGATGCAATAAAAAATGATAAAGGGGAAATCACCACAGATTCCACAGAAATTCAAACCATCATCAGAGAATACTACAAACAACTCTATGCACATAAACTAGTAAACCTGGAAGAAATGGATAAATTCCTGGACACTTGCGTCCTCCCAAGCCTAAGCCAGGAAGAAGTCGAAACCATGAATAGACCAATAACAAGATCTGGAGTTGAAGCAGCAATTAAGAGCCTACCACACAAAAAAAAGCCCAGGTCCAGATGGGTTCACAGCTGAATTCTACCAGACACACAAAGAAGAACTGTTAACATTCCTTCTGAAACTATTCCAAATAATCCAAAAGGAGGGAATCCTTCCCAAATCATTTTATGAGACCAACATCATCCTGATACCAAAACTTGGCAGAGACTCAACAAGAAAAGAAAACTCCAGGTCAATATCCATGATGAACATAGATGCAAAAATCTTCAATAAAATACTAGCAAGCCGATTGCAACAGCACATCAAAAAGCTTATCCACCAGAATCAAGTAGGATTCACCCCGGGGATGCAAGGCTGGTTCAACATACGCAAGTCTATAAATGTAATTCACCACATAAACAGAACCAAAAACAAAAACCACATGATTATCTCAATTGATGCAGAGAAGGCCTTTGACAAAATTCAACAGCCCTTTATGCTAAAAACCTCAATAAACTCGGTATTGACAGAACGTATCTCAAAATAATAAAAGCTATTTATGACAAACCAACAGCCAATATCATACTGAATGGGCAAAAACTGGAAGCATTCCCTTTGAAATCTGGCACTAGACAAGGATGCCCTCTCTTACCCCTCCTATTCAATATAGTACTGGAAGTTCTAGCCAGAGCAATCAGGCAAGAAAAAGAAATAAAGGGTATTCAAATAGGCAAGGAGGAAGCCAAATTGTCTCTATTTGCAGATGACATAATAGTATATCTAGAAGACCCCATCGTCTCAGCCCAAAATCTCCTGAAACTGATAAGCAACTTCAGCAAAGTCTCAGGATACAAAATCAATGTGCAAAAATCGCAAGCATTCCTATACACCAATAACAGACTTAAAGAAAGCCAAATCAAGAACGAACTGCCATTCACAATTGCTACAAAGAGAATAAAATACCTAGGAATACAACTAACAAGGAACATAAAGGACCTCTTCAAGGAGAAGTACAAATCACTGCTCAAGAAAATAAGAGAGGACACAAACAGATGGAGAAACATTCCATGTTCATGGTTAGGAAGAATCAATATCATGAAAATGGCCACACTGCCCAAAGTAATTTACAGATTCAATGCTATCCCCATCAAGCTACCAATGACCTTCTTCACAGAACTGGAAAAAATCCACCTTCAACTTCATATGGAACCAAAAGAAAGCCCACATAGCCAAGTCAATTCTAAGTAAAAACAACACAGCGGGAGGCACACTACTGGACTTCAAACTATACTACAAGGCTACAGTAATCAAAACAGCACGGTATTTGTATCAGAGATATGGACCAATGGAACAGAACAGAGGCATCGGAGGCAACACAGCATATGTACAACCATACAATCTTTGATAAACCTGACAAAAACAAGCAATGGGAAAAGAATTCCCTGTTTAATAAATGGTGTTGGGAAAACTGGCCAGCTATGTGCAGAAAGCAGAAACCGGACCCCTTCCTGACACCTTACCCTAAAATTAACTCCAAATTGATTAAAGACTTAAACATAAGACCTAACACCATAAAAACCCTAGAAGAAAATCTACACAAAACCATTCCAGACATAGGAGTAGGCAAGGACTTCATGACCAAAACACCAAAAGCATTGGCAAGAAAACCCAAAATAGACAAATGGGACCTAATCAAACTCCACAGCTTCTGTGCAGCGAAAGAAACAGTCATTAGAGTGAATCGGCAACCAACAGAATGGGAAAAAATTTTTGCAGTTTACCCATTGGACAAAGGGCTGATATCCAGAATTTACAAAGAACTCGAACAGATTCACAAGAAAAAAAAACAAGCCCATTCAAAAGTGGGCAAAGGATATGAACAGACACTTTACAAAGAAGCCATACATGAGGCAACAAACATGAAAAAATGCTCATCATCACTGGTCATTTGAGAAATGCAAATCAAAACTACATTGAGATACCATCTCACGCCAGTTAGAATGGCGATCATTAAAAAATCTGGAGACAACAGATGCTGGAGATGATGTGGAGAAATAGGAACACTTTTACACTGCTGGTGGGAGTGTAAATTAGTTCAACCATTGTGGAAGACAGTGTGGCGATTCCTCAAGGACCTAGAAATAGAAATTCCATTTGACCCAGCAATCCCATTACTAGGTATATATCCAAAGGATTATAAATCATTCTACTATAAGGACACATACACACAAATGTTCATTGCAGCACTGTTTATAATAGCAAAGACCTGGAATCAACCCAGATGCCCACTGACAATAGACTGGACAGGGAAAATGTAGCACATATACACCATGGAATAGTATCCAGCCATCAAAGCAATGAGTTCATGTCCTTTGTAGGGACATGGATGAACCTGGAGAACATCATTCTCAGCAAACTGACACAAGAACAGAAAATGAAATACCGCATGTTCTCACTCATAGGTGGGTGTTGAACAATGAGAACACATGGACACAGGGAGGGGAGCACTACACACTGGGGTCTGTTGGGGGAATAGGGGAGGTACAGCAAGGGGTGGGGAGTTGGGGAGAGATAGCATGGGGAGAAATGCCAGATATAGGTGAAGGGCAGGAAGGCAGCAAATCACACTGACACGTGAGTACCTATGCAACTATCTTGCATGTTCTTCACATGTACCCCAAAACCTAAAATGCAATAAAAAAAAATTTTTTTTAAAGAATTCAAAAAAAAAAAAAAGAGTTGTAATGCTTGGTGGATAGAAAGAAAAGACACTTCATAAAATTTCATCTTTTTGACTTGTTGCTGTTAACTCAGCATTTAAAGCCCAAACATGTTGACAGTACAAGAAACAAGTCTTATTTATTATAACACATGTGGGGTACACGCAGCCATGAATTATGAATAAGAATTGTCATATTTCTTTAATTTTATAGCTATTATATTCAGCTACCCACAGATAAGCAACAGTGATCTTTAAAAATGGGGGAAGATTGTTTCAATTAAACTTAATGCAGCTTCTCAATCTCTATTTTAATATTAGTACTTAAATATTATCTATCTCCACAGTCGAATCTAGGATATTAAAGCAAAAGGTCCATAATTAACACCCCAGAGACTGATTATGTCACTGGTTGAATCCTGCTGTATCTTTCATGAATTTTCATTAAAACCTAATTAAATTACCTTCTAAAATTCTCTATGTACCTAAAAACTTGAGTTAGAAATAAGACCAGATCTCTAAACAATGAAATTCAAAATACCATCTGTGAACACAACACCAATGTTCTCAGGAAATGGATTTTAAAAAGCTTCTTTGTATAACCATTTATTATTTTTCCTCAAACTGCACAGAAAAGAATTTCACATTTGAAGATTGAATAAGAATCCACTGGACCAATCCATAGGTTTTTTTCTTCATGTTCCTGGAGATCACATCATTTTGAGTATTGAATTTTTGTTATTCTTTAATAGTTATTGTTCTTTTCTTTAGAAATGTTTTCCTTTAGCAAACTCTTCATGTGTCATTAAAAACTCTCAAGGAATGATAGTTTTTTTCTTCCACAATCTTAATAAAATAAAACTGAATAAATATCTAGTTACACGGAAAAGCCCACGATTCTTTAAAAGCAAACACACACTAATTTATGAATCTTAAGTAAAACACAACAGATTTTGATTTTTAAATTATCAATTCAGACATTGGCACTAGTAGCATTTTTGTGTTCACATGTGCAATCAACCTTTCCGGTTTTGTGTGTGCACTTACACTTACAAGCATACGTAGATTTCATATAGTTATTAGCACAACTTTATATATTAGTTAGTTCTCACTAACATTCTAACAGGAACAACTTCATGCTCAAATTCTGCAAAAATAACTTTTAGTGACCCTTTAAAGTTTCTACTAATGTCATTTTTATTGCTCTGTAGAAATAAAGGCTCAGTGAAAATAAAGGCTCAGTGAAAATGACCACTTATAAAAATGCTGCAAGTCACCAACCTTACACACAGATCTTTGTCCATACTTCCAATAATTTTTCAGAAAAATTTCTGAAAGATTTTTAAGGGGTCTTCATTCATGTGTATGTACTTAATATATGCACATATATTACCCACACCAAATCGGTTTATGTAACTGGGATTAGTGTTAACGTATAAAATATGTGTCTACATATATGTATATATACATGAAATTTGTCCAGCAATATTTAAGAACCTAATCCATGCTATGAACTCTTCTAGGTGCTAGAGAGGAGAATGAAGAAGACAAAGTCCATGCCCTCACAGACTGAGGTTTTATAAGGAAAGACACACACCAAAAAGATACATCAGATAGTGATATCTAATAAGCAAAACTAAAGCAGAACAAAGTAAAAATGATCTTTATTTGCCCCCAAGATGGCAGAAAGTAGGCAATGTTAGTGTGTCTAGCCCACATGGAAGGACAGAATAGTGGGTACAGAGTCACACTGTGACTTTCCCCCCCGCACAAGAACCACCATAGGAACTTAACAGGAAAAACCAAAAGAATCCACAGATCCTTTGAAAGAAGTGGCAGGCTGTAGCCTACTCTGTAGTGTCCAGAATGTGAGAGGGGGAAAGCCTGCCTCCAAACATACATCCCCACTGAGGAATCTAAAAATTCACACCACAGGAGAAGGCCTTAACCTTACCCAGAGCTGGAATGGACTTAGGGCATGGCATGAAGTATAAAAGTAGAAGCAACAGCAGGAAGTGCCTTGCAGGTATTCCCAGTCACCAGCACCAGTCAAGGGAAGCCATTCCTGACTATAGTTCACAGAGGCTCTCGGGGAAGTCAGCCATGGAACTCAGGGAGGGGTTGCAGGGTGAAAGAAGCTCCCAACTGAATTCTGTGATATAATCTCAAATGGAGATGAGCTCTCTTGAACAGAATCCAGGGGCACGTTTGAAGTGTGCCACAAACAGGAGTGCAGGATCTGGGTGCCCAGCCTTGTGGGCATACGGGGAGGGACATGGCCTGAAAGCCATGGTTGCTATCTCAGCAGGAAAACTAATGGTCAGGGGCAGGTCTGAGTTCTTTGTTCAGGCTGCCCAGATCTAAACATGGTGCCGTTAGCAGGGCACTCGGGTAGCAACACTGGCCTCACCAATCATACGAGAGCTGGGTGAGGCTTACTGCTGCCTGCTACTTTTTACGCCCTTTGTAACTCTTCTGCACTGAAGAAGCAGTTATACTCCTCCCTGAAACATTACCACAGTGGCTGGAGAACCACCTGTTTCCCATAGTGGCCATGGCAGGCTCCACCCAAGGACAATCTGAGCTCAGACCCACCTAACCTTGCCCCTAACCTGGTGGTATTTCTCCACCTACCTTGATAGCTTAACGCAAAGGACACTTTTGTGAACTTTACAGCCCCACTTAACAGGACAAACTTTTGTGAACTTTACAGCCCCACTTATCTCCTGAAAAACCAGAATACTTGCCCTGGGCAACTTAGGGCAAACTCAAATCCCAGTGCTAATATCATAGCTGATGCTCTCTTGCAAACACCACCTCCTGGCTGGTAGCCAACCAGCACAGTCCATTAAGTACCTCACAGCAGAATAGCTCTGAATCCAGGTAGGAGAAAACAGCTACATGATCTCAGCTTTCACCACTGTCTCCAGCACCCTGCCCAACCAGAGATCCCGAGTATGTCCAGGTAACAAGTTCACTACTAATAGATACAGCAATCAAGAAAGCCAGTGCACTGTGCCAATCTACAACCAAGGAATCTCACATAGTCTGTATCCGTTCCCTGCCTCCTCTATAAGAATTTAATCCATTGCTGGGAGACTTGAAGACAGGTCACATTATTGGATCTCTTGCAAACATTCCCCAGCACCAGTCCAGAGTTTGATAGCCCCACTAGGTGGCTAGACCCAGAAGAGCATTATCACTGTAGTCTAGCACTCAGGACGACCTAATCCTAGGGGAAGGGAGAGAGGGCTACATCAAGGAAATACCTGGCAGGACAAAAGAATCTAAACGACAGGCCTCAAGTCCCAGATCTTTCAGCTGGTGGGAAGTTTCTTACAGCAGAGACCCAATTGCAGTGCTGGGCAGTAGGGAAAGTCCGCACCTCTACACCAACAGGCAGGCAGCCTCTGTAGCGGTAAAGGGTATTGGAGAAGTGGTCCTTGTCCTTCCCCCGCCACCACCACCACTGCAGACACAGCTGGGGCTTCTCCCACAGGAATTCTGTGTGGACGCACCTATTGAGGGAAGGTGGTTTTTTTTCGGGTCCACGAGGGGGCGCAGTTTTAAGGGCAAGAGTTTCCCAGCACCACGCCCCGCTCCGGTCTCTCTCCATCTGGGAGATTTAACTGTTTATGTTTACATTTGGTGGCACGGGAAGAAACTAAAAGTCAATCACTCCAGCGGAAGTTCTAAGGAACGCCTTTCATTGGCCCAGGGTCTTGGAGAAGGTGGGAGTTCCTCCCAGGATAAAAGTTCATATCCACACACTTGGCTCTATTTCCCCTCTGGAATCCCCTTCCACACTCTTTGTGGAAGTCTTTCTCTTCTTCTCTTTTCTCTACCTAAATAAAATCACCTTTCTGCAATACTTCTTGGGTCCAATATTTACTTTTATGAGCATACCGTGCACCTGCAGTGGTCCCATCACTTATTCTTTAAGACTGTGGAAACCAAAAACCCACAGCATTCTCTCAGGGGAGCTGTGCCTCACCAGCACCCCAAAAAAAATCCGGTTACAGAATTGGCAGCCAACATGAGGCTTGACAAATGCAATGTAAGGAAAACACTTCAGAGGAATAACTAAAAAATATTAAACCCTTCTCATTTGCTTTCTGTCCTGTCTCTTTAAAAACACCTAAAGCTGTACCTCACCAGCACCCCCCTCCCCTCCAAAAAAAAAAACCTGGTTACACTATCAACAGCCTTCCTGGAACAATTCAGGCCTGCATGAGTGGCCTGAGTCACAATTCCTCCCTACTTGGAACATCAGCATTCCCACATATGAAAAGAGATGCCTGTTCGTTCTGAATAGCCAGAACACTGGGACAAGAGTGAGGCTATGAGGTAGACAGCTTTCCTGCTGGCCTGGCAGGGGAGCTGAGGTAGCTCCCACCCCTCACCCTAATAAATTTTCATCACATGTAATTGAGAGCTCCCCCAACTACCATTATCAAAGCTAGGACCTCTGCCCACCATTTAGTATTACATCTACTCACCTGCCTTAGCTACAACTGGTACCTACCAAAGGATACCTCGCTATTGGCCTGAAGCTGGATCAACTCAGTAAATAAAATACTAGGAAAAATTAAACTGTATACCACAACAGAATGAGATAAGCTTCAAGAGATTCCTACCATGCCAAACCCATAGAAGACAGTGAACTTGCCCACACATCAAGTACACAACTACTACAATCAGCATCTCAAAAAGCCAGTATACAAAGATGCTTTTTAACTAAGGAACTCATGTGGCGACCTCTCCCCTAAAAGCACCAAGAATCAAATAAGGCTATAATAAACATCAAAATCAGATCCTTGAAAGGGGGAAAAAATAAATTAAAAAAACACAATCCAATCAAAAATAAATTCAACAACAATTTTTCTGGTTATATAACAAAACAAGGTTCTATAACAACCTATAAAAGATCACACTAGATCCCAGGCAATGGATACAAACCAAGATGAACTCTCCGAAATGCCAGATCAAGAATTCAGAAGGTTGATTTTTAAACTATTCAAGTAGACACCAGAGAAAGGTGAAAACAACCTAAAGCACTTTTTTAAAATCCATGATCTAAATGATAAAATTTCCAGAGAAATAGATATCATAAAGAAAAAAAAATGATCAGAACTTCTAGAAATGAAAGACACATCCAGGGAAATACAAAAAGCAGTGGAAAGTTTCAGCAATAGACTAGAACAAGTAGACGAAAGAATTTTAGAGCTTGAAGACAAAGCTTTTGAATTAACCCAATCAGACAAAGGAAAAGATATTTTACAAAAAAGAAGTCTCTAAGAAATAAAGGATTATGTAAAATGGCCCAACCTAAGAGTAATTGGTGTGCCTGAGGAAGAAAGTGAAGTCTAAAAGTTTGGAAAACTTATTTGAAGAAATCATTGAGGAAAACTTCCCCAACCTTTTTAGAGATCTAGATATCCAAATACAAGAAGCTCTAAGAACTTTTGTGAAATTCATTGCAAAAAGACTATCACCAAGGCACATAGTCATCAGGCTATGTACTGTCAAGACAAATGAAAGAATTTTGAGAGCTTATCAGAGAAAAGCCAAGTAATCTACAAAGGAAAACCTATCAGACTAACAGCAGATTTCTCAGCAGAAACCTTACATGCCAGAGGGCTTGGAGTCCTACCTTTAGCCTCCCGAAACAAAAGAATTGTCAGACAAGAATTTTCTATCCAGCCAAACTAAGCTTCATAAATGGAGAGACAAACAAATGCTTAGAGAATTTGTCACTACCAAACCAGCAAACAAAATGCTAAAACGAGTTCTAAATCTTGAAGCAAAAACTTGATATATACCAAAATAGAACCTCCTCCACATAAACCTCACAGGGTCTGTAAAACAATAACACAATGAAAGAAAAGTACCAAGTTAGAGCTAACATGATGAATAAAACAGTATTTCACATATTAATAGTAACATTGAATGTAAACAGCCTAAATTCTCCATTAAATGATACAAAACAGCAGAATGGATAAAACCACCAACCATTCTGGGGTCTTCAAGTGACACGCCTAACACATAAGGACTCTCACATAAACTTCAGGTAAAGAGGTGAAGATGTTGCATGCTAACCAAATGGAACCCAAAGTGGGCAGGAGTAGCGATTATTATACCAGAAAAAGGGATACATGATAGATGCTACTACTTTATTTAAGATTATCAGTTAAGACTTCTTTGAGGAAGTGATGTTTGCTACAGACCTCAATAAAGAGTGGAAATAGGCTGGGCACAGTGGCTCACACCTGTAATCCCAGCACTCTGGGAGGCTGAGGTGAGTATATCACCTGAGGTCAGCAGTTCGAGACAAGCCTGGCCAACCTGGTGAAACCCCATCTCTACTAAAAATGCAAAAAATTAGCTGGGCTTGGTGGCGGGTGCCTGTAACTCCAGCTACATGGGAGGCTGAGGCAGGAGAATCGCTAGTACCCAGAGGTTGCAGTGAGCCAAGACTGCGCTGCCATTGCATTCCAGCCTGGGCAACAAGTACAAAAAAAAAAAAAAAAAGTGGAAATAAACAGTTTGAGATGTGGAAAGAGTGGTCAAGGCAGAGGAAGAACAAGTGGGCCATTTTCAATATATTTATTTGCACAGCCTTTTATAATCATTCCTTTGAATAAACATATACTTTGTATTAGTAATATGCCACGCAGATTGCTAAGAACAAGATAGATACCATCGCTGCCTTCACAGAGCTCTCACAGGCCTAGCAGAGGATTTTGACATTTCACAAATGACTTCAAGCAATTATTCAATTCTAAGTCATTTCACAAATGACTTCAAGCAATTATTCAATTCTAAGTCTGATGCTGGGGAGAGAAAAAAAAAACAGGCACTAAGAGAACACAGAATGGGTCAGCCTAACCTGGTGTGGCCAGACAGAAAAAATTCCTTGAATAAATAATAATTATAGGATAACTAAATAATAAGTAGCAAGGTAGGAAGTAATGTTCCAGATAGTGGGAATCTTGAATTTAAAGAACTAAAACAAAGTGAGCATGGCTAGAGCATATATAAGAGGGCAAATGAGATAAGCCAGAAGAAACAGGGAGAAGAAGCAATCCATCCAATCAGCATACAGAATGGCAATTAGACCTCTGTGACCTTCCAGCGCCATTTGAAGAGGAAGAGTTACCTATAACCTAAAACTGCACACCTCCTTTTATTTTACCTCATTCTACAATGGCCATGGATCCGCTTGCAATGGGTTTCTTCTGACTCAACTTCATATCACACCTTGATTACAGTTGCCAGATATGTGCTTGTGATGGTTAATATTAGGTATTAACTTGATTAAAGGATGCCTAGATAGCTGGTACTCTTTCTCAGTGTGTCTGTGAGGGTGTTGCCAGAGGAGAGACATGTCAGTCGGTGGACTGGGAGAGGAAAACCCACCCTCAAGGTGGATGGAACCATTCAACTGGTTGCCAGCACAGCTAGAACAAAGCAGACAGAAGAAGGTGGGATAAGTTGGCTTGCTGAGTCGTCTAGCTATCATCTTTCTCCTGTGCTGAATGCTTACTACTATTCCTTCTGCCCTTGGACATCAGACAACAGGCTCTTTAGCATCTGGACTCTTGGGTTTACACCAGAGGTTTGCTGGGGGCTCTCAGGCCTTCAGCCACAAACTGAAGGCTGTACCTCTCAACTTCTCTACCTTTGAGGCTTTTGGACTCACATTGAACCACTACCAGCTTCTTTCTTCCCCAGCTTGCAGATGACCTATTGTGGGACTTCACCTTGTAACTGTGTGAGCCAATTCTTCCTGATAAGTTATCTTTCATATATTCATACATCTTATTTGTTTTGTTCCTCTGGAGAACCCTAACGCACTGCTCAGCTCTCAAATGGTATACATTATTATGTATTTTCTGCATGCATTCCTCAAAAGTGACAAATTCAAAGTCCTCTAATCACATCTACTAGTCTATCTGCATCTGTCTCCACCTACTCTTTCCTCCTGTCCCTATGGATAAGCTATGCATATTCCCAGCCAAGGTCAACTTCAATACCACTAATGCAGTATGTCCCATCCACTCTCACTTCACCACTGTCTTCTCACTGCTGAATCAACCCATCAACGTGACAATGTGCTATTATATCATCCATCGGGAAAAAAAAATCAGTCTTAATCTGTAACTCTTCAGCTACCCCATCCCATTCCTCTATTCAATATGTATAAAAGTTCCTCCAAAAATCAGCCTTTCTATTCTTAGATTAATTCCAACAAGATTTTCAAATCCACCACTCCCATCAAACACTGGTAATCTAACATTGGGAATGTTTATATACAGTTCTCAGTCCTCGCTTTTTAGAACTCCTAGGAAACATTTAACACAGTTGCTCAATCAGAAAGTACTTCTTCATTAGGTTTCCAGGATACTACCCTCTAATCCTTATGGTCACTCTTCTATCCCTTTACCTAATTCTTCCTCACTCCTATAGCAAGTTGACTAAAGCACTAGATTAGTTGCTCTAACTTATCTCACAGGGAAATTTCTGACAAGTCCAATAACTGATATTCAATAACTATTTACTCAAATGTGCAAACACATGACAGTAAAACTGCAAGTACAGCAGTATTTCCAAAACATAAAAGCCAGAAGCAATACATTATTAATGAAATGACTTGATTTTTAAGTTATTTTTAACTAAAATTTTAATTAACAAAATGTCTAAGGAGCTGTATAGAAAACTAACAGGTCTGAGATAGCTCTCCTTAAAAAGACTGGCTTGTAAGACAGGCATCTGAGAATTAACTAATAATGGCAATTCACTGTGCCTGCCTAGATCGTTGGTATCAACAATATGATTTATGTTCAACACCTACATTCCTTCTGGAAATCTGGAATTTTTGTATGTGCCAAACAGAGAATGTCCACATAACCAATCCAACGCCCTGGGCACTGTGCCTCTAATGGGCCTACCTGGGCAGAAATGTCACACACAATTTGCTGCATGTTCATTGCTGGAAGGAAGGTGTGCTTTGCATGATTCTTCAGGAGAGGCAGGGAAGGGAGCATATGGAAGCCTGCAAATGGATTTATCAAGATTCTGCCTGCATCTCTCTCTTCTGATCCAGCTATATTGACCTCAATACTTCACTGTACTAAGTCTTAGCCTTGAGTATAACTATAAGCTCAATCCCACAACTTCTGGAAATTCCCTAAATATGAAGGTTGTTTGGGGAACCCTATGTAACAGCAGCTTATTCAAAAAGCCCAGATTCTTACCTGCTGATATGCTTCATAAATCACGTCAAATAGAAAAGCCTGAGGCATTTCACTTGCTCGGTGTCTTGCACGTTCTAGCGAGTGGTCTAAGCAACCATCAGCAGATGGGCTAATGACAGTAGATACAAGAGGTCGAATGGCTCCTGCTGCCTAAACAACAAAGAGGCAAAGAATATATATATCACCTACAAGCTATTTTAAAGTGAAATTCTGAATTCAGTATCTTACTTTTGAAAGCAGACCTTATTCATACCTTCTACAAGCTACTTTAAGAAAACATCGGAATTAGTGTGATTGGTTCACAAATGGTCATTGCAGGCAAAAAAAAAAAGAAATCGATTTTGTACTATTACAGTTTCATATATTCAGGTGAAATTTGTCTTCATTATAGGTACAAAATCCTTCTGATCACAGGCCATCAAGATCAACACTAAAAAAAGATGCTAAGATCCAATTGGGTATTCCCTGAAGATGAAGGAAGCAGAGAAAGACTCTCATGAAATAACTGATATGGATTGCAAATATTTATTAGTATACCCTCAGGAGATTTATATATTAGATACGTAAGGAAATAAACAAGTTATCCAAGACCCTCTAGATCAGACTCAACAACCCAAACAATAAATTTGTGTCTTGCTCTAATTCATGAGAAAAAACAGTTCCCTTCAAACACAGTCTCCATGCAATGCTTCCTCAGGCAATACCCATTGACTTCAATTGCAGTGATGAAAGCTCTCTCATTATTAGTTGCATCTAAACTTTAGAGGAAGAGACATTTCGTGTCTGACAATTTTTTCATTTATCTTTAATGGAGTCCCATTGTAACACACTTTTGAAGGCTATTACCAAAACAACTGCCTTAGTGAAACTTCTTTAAAATACAGTTCAATGGTGGGCAGTTAACCAAACCTTATATTGACTTCAAAACATCCTTTCTTCTACACAATTGCTACATGAGGAATGCAGCATATGAAATTAATGCACAAATAAAACAAGTGCCTTCTTGAGACCAACATCTGAACAAGATAGATATTCCACACATTGGTTTGCAAAAGCCAAGGGACTGGCTGAAAATCAAAGCTAATATATGAACTGACTAGACAATTTATAAATTGTGTCACCACTTCCAGTGCCTCAAGTAGAAATTTGTAAACTAAACATAGAAGCAAAAATGTGTACAGAGTCAGGGTGACAAAGAGGAAGTAGGTGAAGGGTAGGTTAGGAGCAAACTCAACTGGTCAAGCCCAATACCTATCAATAGGGGTTAGAAGATAAGACAGGAAGGAAATGCATGTACACACAAACATGTATGCTGTTTTAAGACAAAAAGACTCCAGTGCGGCTAAATATAGGTATCTTTCAATTCTATACCAGGGCATTAAGTTAAAAAATAAGAGAACATGAGATATCCAAAATGTCAATTCAAGGGGCTCTGCAGACTCTCTTCTCTTTGAGATGAGTGAAAGGTATTTTAATAACAATTAAAAGCCTCTGAAAATTGTTCTAAGGACATTCAACAAATGAAGAAACATTTGAGAAAATCTACTCAATTTTGAAAATACAGACTCGGTGGTACTCAAGCCATGACCCATTTCTACTTCTGTCCCCCTGTCAGCTCCATGGATGCTCTACTCAGAGTAGGTATGGCTAAAAAGATAGGGCCCCCTCACCCCAAGTTCCCAGTGTAAAAGGGAAGACTGCCAGCATTTCCTATGCCCCTATGGAAAAGAGACTGTGTTTATCTGACAAAACAGCAAAAAGGAGGTGGATAGGGATAAAAGTGTACTGGATTAAAGAAATGACAGCAGATGGCAACTTGTATCCACAGTAACAAATTAACTAAAAATGACAGGCAAACTACTTAATACAATAAACTCTATAAATACGTACTTGCAGCTGGATACAGAGGCCCACACCTGCAATCCCAGCACTTTGGGAAGCAGAGGCAGGTGGATCACTTGCAGTAAGGAGTTTGAGACCAACCCGGCCAACATGGAGAAACCCTAACTCTACTAAAAATACAAAAATTAGCAGGGTGTGGTGATGAATGCCTGTAGTCCCAGCTACTTGTAAAGTTGAGGCAGGAGAATTGCTTGAACCTAGGAGGTACAGGTTACAGTGAGCTGAGACTATGCCATTGCACTCCAGCCTGGCTGTCTCAAAAAAAATTAAAAATAAATTAAAACACACACACACACACACACACACACACACAGACACACACACACCTGCTCACCTTTCAGCTTCTGCAGATAGCAAATATAAAACAATAATTATCAGATTGGTGTAAAAGTAACTGCCATTTTTGCCATTACTTTCAATGAAAAAAGATATAATAATGGATTGTAGAGTTTCTTACATAGATATAATATGTAAGCCATGTAGAGTAATTTTTAAATATCTCACTGGAATTAAGGTAGTAAATTCTGAAGTAAATAAATGTTTGCATGTATACTGTAGGCCTAGAGCAACCACGAAAAATAAAACTCAAAAAAATATAAAGGAATTGAAGTATTACAATAAAATATTCACTGACTATAAAAGAAGACAATAAGAGAGGTATTAAGTTAACTAGTGAACAAAGCTAATTATATATTAAAACACTAGATTACTCAAAAGACAACACTTGTCAAACTCAATTTATTTTAAAATCTATCATATGCTGTCTACAAGAGACAACTATGATTCAAAGACACAAATAGGTTGAATTTAAAAGATTTCCAAACAACAAGCAAAAACTAACAAAGCTGAAGAAATAAACAATCCAACAATAGTTGGAAACATCAATATCCTGCTTTCAATAGTGGTTACAACTAGGCAGATCAACATGGAAACAAAAGACCTGAAAACACTATAAACCAAATAAACCTAGCAGACATCTACTGAACATACCACCCAACAACAGAATACCTATCTCAAGTACATATGAAACATTCTCTAAAACAGACCATACGCTAGACCATAAATCAAGTTTTTAAAGAATCAAAGTCATACCAAGTATAGTCTCTTAGAATAAATTAAAATTTATTTTTATTTTTATTTTTTTTTTTTAATTTTTATTGCATTATAGGTTTTGGGGTACATGTGCAGAATGTGCAAGATAGTTGCATAGGTACACACATGGCAGTGTGTTTTGCTGCCTTCCTCCCCTTCACCCACACTTGGCATTCATCCCCAGGCTATCCCTCCCCAGCCCCCCCCCCGCTGTCCCTCCCCCATTTCCCCCAATAGACCCCAGTGTGTAGTAGACCCCCTCTCTGTGTCCATGTGTTCTCATTTTTCTCACCCACCTATGAGTGAGTATATGTGGTATTTCTTTTTCTGTTCTTGTGTCAGTTTGCTGAGAATGATGTTCTCCAAATTCATCCATGTCCTTACAAAGGACACAAACTCATCGTTTTTGATTGCTGCATAATATTCCATGGTGTATATGTGCCACATTTTCCCAGTCCAGTCTATCATCGTTGGGCATTTGGGTTGGTTCCAGTTCTTTACTATTGTAAACAGTGCTGCAATGAACATTCGTGTGCATGTGTCCTTATGGTAGAACGATTTATAGTCCCTTGGATGTATACCCAGTAATGGGATTGCTGGGTCAAATGGAATTTCTATTTCTAGGTCCTTGAGGAATCGCCACACTGTCTTCCACAATGGTTGAACTAATTTACACTCCCACCAACAGTGTAAGAGTGTTCCTATTTCTCCACATCCTCTCCAGCATCTGCTGTCTCCAGACTTTTTAATGATCACCATTCTAACTGGCGTGAGATGGTATCTCAATGTGGTTTTGATTTGCATCTCTCTAATGACCAATGACGATGAGCATTTTTTCATGTGTTTGTTGGCCTCATGTATGTCTTCTTTTGTAAAGTGTCTGTTCATATCCTTTGCCCATTTTTGAATGGGCTTGTTTGTTTTTTTCCTGTAAATCTGTTTGAGTTCTTTGTAAATTCTGGATATCAGCCCTTTGTCAGATGGGTAAACTGCAAATATTTTTTCCCATTCTGATGGTTGCC
>PVHO010018262.1:0-46436 GCA_004024885.1 Saguinus imperator
ATTGAGATACCATCTCACGCTGGTTAGAATGGCGATCATTAAAAAGTCTGGAGAGAACAGATGCTGGAGAGGATGTGGAGAAAGAGGAACACTCTTACACTGTTGGTGGGAGTGTACATTAGTTCAACCATTCTGGAAGACAGTGCGGGGATTGCTCAAGGACCTAGAAATAGAAATTCCATTTGCCCAAGCAATCTCATTACTGGGTATATATCCAAATAAGTATAAACCGTTCTACTATAAGGACACATGCACATGAATGTTCATTGCAGCACTGTTTACAGTAGCAAAGACCTGGAACCAATCCAAATGCCCATCGATGATAGACTCTACTGGAAAAATGTGGCACATATACACCATTGAATATTATGCAGCAATCAAAAATGACGAGTTTATGTCCTTTGTAACGACATGGATGAATCTGGAGAACATCATTCTCAGCAAACTGACACAAGAACAGTAATGGAAATACCACATATTCTCACTCATAGGCGGGTGAGGAAAAATGAGAACACATCAACACAGGGAGGGGGGTACTACACATTGGGGTCTATTGGGGGAAATAGGAGAGGCACAGCGGCTGGGGGAGTTGAGGAGGGATAGCCTGGGAAGAAATGCCAAGTGTGGATGAAGGGGAGGAAGACCGAAGAACACACTGCCATGTTTGTACCTATTCAACTATCTTGCACGTTCTGCACATGTACACCAAAACCTTAAATGCAATAAAAGTTAAAAGAAAAAAAGAAAAAAGAAAAAAGAAAAAGAACTCTGTTTCATATGCTCCCTTTTCAGAGCCTCACTGATTATTAAACACATGTGATATAGTCTAGAGTCTACTTTTTATGCCCACTCATTCAGAGAATCACTGAATAATGCACACCTGCGGAATAGACAGATGTCCCTTTCCTATGGACACTCATGGAGAGCCTCACTAAATGTAAAACCTTGGGAAATAGTCAAGATTTACTTTTTCCCCTCATTGAGAGTCTCACTACTGCACACCTGTGGAATAGTTAGGAGAATTTTTCATGTGGCCTCTCATTCAGAGTGTCACTGAATAATGTGGTGTATTCAAGAGTCTTCATGTAGACACATATTTGGAGCCTTAGAGAAAAATACAGAGCATTGCTATAGTAAAGAACATTATTAATATGGCCAAATTTAATGACCCTCACTGAAAAATACACACCTTGAGAATATTATGGAGTCTATTTTGGAAAAACTTTGATTCTGAGCCTTGGTGAATAATGCACACCTGTGGAATAGGCAGAAGACTTTTTAATTTGGCCTCTCATTCGGAGTGTCACTGAATAATATGTTATAGTCAGTAGTCTATTTCATATAGACACATATTTAGAGCCTCAGTGAATATGACAGACTCTTGGCATAGTAAGGAATCTAATTAATATGGCCACATCTTCTGAGCCTCACTAAATAATACACACCTGGAGAATAATTTGGAGTCTATTTTCGATGAACATGCATTCAGAGCCTCGGTAAATAAGGCACAACTGTGGAGTAGCCAGGAGTCTATTTTATTCAGACACTCCTTCACAGCCTCTGTGGGTAGTATGCACGTGGGCATTAGTGAGGCTTCCATTTAATATGGCCACTGATTCGTAACCTCAGTAAATAATGCACAAATGTAAAGTACTCAGTAGTTTATTTCATAAGGCCACTCATTCAGAGATTCACTGAATAATACAAATATTTAAGATAGACAGCATCCTGTTTTATATGGTCACACAAGAAGAGCCTACCTGAGTAATACACACCTGGGGAAGCCTTAGGAGTCTACTTTATATAGCCTCTCATTTACAGCCTCAGCGAATAATGCACACGTGTGGAATAGACACTAGTCTTTTCTCTATGGCCACAAAATCAAATCCTGTCTTAGTAATACTCAACTTTGAGTAGTCATTAGTCTTTTCCATATGCCCAAATATTTAGAGTCAGAGACAATAATACATGCCTGTGGACTAGTCAGGAAACAGTATTATATTTCCAAAATTTCAGAGCCTCAGTGAATAATACATACCTTGAGAGTACTCAGGACGCTATTACCTGTGGCATCTATTTCAGAGATTTATTGAATAAGGAACACCTGTATTGTAGTCAGAATTCTATTTAGTATAGCCACATATTCAGAGCCTAACTGAATAACATACAGCTAATGGAAAGTCAGGATTCTATTTCGTAGAGCCACTCATTTAGAGCCGAATGTAAAAACGTCCACCTTAAGAGTATTCAGGAGTCTCTAATTTATGGGCACACATTCAGAGCGTCACAGAAGAATACAGACCTTTGAAAACTTCAGGAGTGTATTTCTCATGGCCAGTTATTCAGATCCTCAAGAAGAATTACATATATCTGGAAAATACTCAGGATTCTATTATATATAGCCACGTGTTTAGAGACTCACTTAATAATGCACACATTGGGAAGAGTCTGGAGACTATTTGATATGACCGTTCACCCAGAGATTCAGTGGAAAATGAAGAGCTGAGAAATAGTCAAGAGGATAGTGTCAGGAGTCTATTTTATATGGTCACTCCTTCAGAAACTCACTGAGGAATACACACCTTGGGAATAGTCAGAGTTCAAGTCATATGGCCACTCAATCCCATCATAACTGTATAATGAACAATGAGCAATAGTAACGATTCTATTACTTACGGCCTCTCATTCAGAGCTTCATTGCATAATAAACAGCTGTGGAGAAGTCAGGACCCCATTTAAGGTAGCCCCAAATAAAGCAGCTCCTTAAATGATACACACGTGTGTGAGAGTCAGGAGACTATTTTATATGGACACTCATAAAGAACTTCTTCAACTACTGCACATGTGGGAAATAATCACTAGTCTATTTCAAATGGTGATTTGTGGTAGTATACCTAGAAGACCCCGTCACCTCAGCCCAAAAACTTCTGAAACTGGTAAGCAACTTCAGAAAAGTCTCAGGATATAAAATCAAAGTGGAAAAATTACAAGCATTCCTATACACCAATAACAGACTGAAAGAAAACCAAATCATGAATGAACTGCCATTTACAATTGCTAAAAAGGAATAAATTACCTAGGAATACAACGTAAAAAAAACGTAAGGGACCTTTTCAAGGAAAACTACAAACCACTGCTCAATGAAATAAGAGAGGACACAAACAGATGGAGAAACCTTCCATGTTTATGGTTAGGTCGTATCAATACTGTGAAAATGGCTATGCTGCCCAAAGTAATTTACAGAAGCAACGCTCTCCCCATCAAGCTTCCATTGAATTTTCTCACAGAACAGGATAAAAACACCATAAACTTCATATGTAACCAAAAGAGCCCGCATAGCCAAGTCAATTCTAAGCAAAAATAACACAGCAGAAGGCAACACACTACCAGACTTCAAACTATACTACAAGGCTACAGTAAACATAATCGCATGGCACTAGTACCAAAACAGAGATATAGACCAATGGATCAGAACAGAGGCATCGGAGGCAAATCAACATATCTACAACAATATAATCTTTGATAAACCAGACAAAAAAAGCAATGGGGAAATAATTCCCTGTTTAACAAATGGTGATGGGAAAACTGGTTAGCCATGTGTGGAAAGCAGAAACTGGACACCTTCCTGATACCTTACACTAAAATTTACTCCAGATGGATTAAAGACTTAAATATAAGACCTGGCACCATAAAAACCCTAGAAGAAAATTTAGGCAAAACCATTCAGGACATAGGAGTAGCAAGGACTTCATGACCAAAACACCAAAAGCATTGGCAACAAAAGCCAAAATAGACAAATGGAACCTAATCAAACTCCACAGCTTTTGCATGGCAAAAGAAACAGTCACTAGAGTGAATCGGCAACCAACAGATTGGGAAAAAAGTCTTTGCAGTTTACACATATGACAAAGGGCTGATATCCAGAATTTACAAAGAACTCAAACAGATTTACAGGAAAAAAACAAACAAGCCCATTCAAAAATGGGCAAAGGACATGAACAGACACTTTACAAAAGAAGACATGCAGGAGGCCAACAAAAACATGAAAAAATGCTCATCATCACTGGTCATTAGAGAGATGCAAATCAAAACCACATTGAGATACCATTTCATGCCGGTTAGAATGGTGATCATTAAAAAATCTGGAGACAACAGATGCTGGAGAGGATGTGGAGAAAGAGGAAAACTCTTACACTGTTGGTGGGAGTGTAAATTTGTTCAACCATTGTAGAAGACAGTGTGGCGATTTCTCAAAGACCTAGAAATAGAAATTTCATTTGACCCAGCAATCCAATTACTGGGTTTATATCCAAAGGAATATAAATTATTGTAGGTTAAGGACACATGCTTACGAATGTTCATTACAGCACTGTTTACAATAGCAAAGAACTGGAACCAACCAAAATGTCCATCGATGATAGACTGGACTGGAAAAATATAGCACATATACACCATGGAATATAATGCAGCAATCAAAAATGACGAGTTTATATTTTTTCGAAAGACATAGATGAATCCAAAAAACATCATTCTCAGCAAACTGACACAAGAAAAGAAAAGGAAATACCACATATTCTCATACATAGGCGGGTGAGGAAAATGAAAACACATGGACACAAGGAGGGGACTACTACACACTGGGGTCTATTGGGGGGAATAGGGGAGGGGCGGGAGAAATGGGAGCTGGAGAGGGATAGCCTAGGGAGAAATGCCAAATGTGGGTTAAGAAGAGGAAGGCAGCATAACTCACAGCCTCGTGTGAACCTATGGAACATCTTACACGTTCTGCACATGTACACTAAAACACAAAATGCAATAAAAATAAAAAATATAAATAAAGAAAATTAAAAAAACAAAAATAAATAAATAAATAAGTAAAAAACAAGTGGTGATTCGTTTGGGGAGGCAAAAAATAACCCACACCTGTAGAGTAAAATAGGGTCTATTCCATAAGGCCACTCTTTCAGTGTTTTAGTGAATAATATGTATATTTGATAAGTCAGGAATCTCTTTCTCATGGACACTCGTTCAGGGCCTCTGTGAATACTACTCCCCTCAGAAATAGTCAAGAGTCTACATTGACTATTGTAGATGGATACATTCAGAGTTTCTGTAAGTAACAAACACGTGGGCAATACAACTGAGTCTCTTTTTTATGCCCACTTATAATCTCATTCAATAATACACACCTGGGGAAGACTTAAGAGTCTACTTCATGTAACCACTCATTTGGAGCCTCAGTGAACGTTCCACACCAGGGTGATAGTCGAGCATTTTTTATACGACCACTCATTCTTTGCCTCCCTGAATGATATACACCTGAAGAATCCTCGGGATTCTATTTTATATTACCACTCATTTGGCTCCTTAGAGGGTAATAAAAAACAAAGCCATAGTCAGCTGTCTATTTTATATGGCCTCTCATTCAAGCTTTCAGTGAATAATGAACTTCTATGGAGTAATCAGGAGGCTGTTTAAGCTAGCCGTGAATTAAATGCCTTCCTGAATGATACACACCTTTGTGATAGTCAGGGTTCTATTTCTTATGGACTCTAATTCCGTGTACCACTGAGTAATACACAACAGGAGTAGTGTCAGGAGTCTATGTTGTATGGACACTTATACAGAACCTGATTGAATAATGCACACATGGAGAATAACGAGGAGTCTATGTCATTTGGCTACTCATTCAGACAAAGAGTGAATAATGCACATGTGGAGTAATTAGAAGTCTGTTTCATATGGCCCCACTTTCACAGCCTCACTCAATATTAGACACTAGGGATATAGTCTGGAGTCTATTTTTTATGGCCAATCATTCAGAGAATCACTGAATAATAAACACGTGCTGAATAGTCAGAAGACTTTTTCATGTGACCCCTCATTCGGAGTGTCAATGAATAATGTGGTGTAGTCAGGAGCCTATTTTATGTAGGCACATATTCAGAGCCTCAGTGAATTAGACAGACCCTTGATATAGTAATGAATCTAATTAATATGGCCACATCTTCTGAGCTTCACTGAATAATACACACCTGGAGAATAATTTCTAGTGTATTTTCTATGGACATGCATTCAGAGCCTTGGTAAATAAGGCACAGCGGTGGAGTAGCCAGGAGTCTATTTTATTAAGACACAAACTCACAACCTCAGTGGTAATGTGCACGTGTGGATTAGTCAGGATTCCATTTTACATGGCCACTGACTCGTAACCTTAGTGAATAATGTATAAATGCAAAGTACCCAGCAGTCTATTTCATATGGCCACTCATTCAGAGATTCACCGAATAATACAAATATTTAAGATAGACAGCATCCTGTTTCATATGGTTACATAAGAAGAGCCTAACTGAGTAATACACACCTGGGGAAGCATTAGGAGTCAACTTCATATAGCCTCTCATTTACAGCCTCAGCGAATAATGCACACGTATGGAATAGACACTAGTATATTTTATATGGCCACAAAATCAAAGCCTGACTTAGTAATACACAACTTTGGAATAGTCACTAGTCTATTCCATATGCCCAAATACTTAGAGTCAGAGTCAATAATACCCACCTGTGGACTAGTCAGGAAACAATTTCATATGGCCAAAGTTTCAGAGCCTCAGTGAATAATACATACCTGCGGAATACTCAGGACGCTATTACATGTGTCAACTCTTTCAAAGCTTCATCCAATAAGGAACACTTGTGTTTTAGTCAGAAGTATATTTTCTATTGCCACATAGTCAGAGCCTAACTGAATGTTATACACCTTGGGGAATATCAGGATTCTATTTCATAGAGTCACTCAATTAGAGCTGAATGTAAAAATGCATGCCTGAGGAATGTCCGGGAGTCTCTATTATATGGCCACTCATTCCGAGCCTCACAGAAGAATGCAGACCTATGGAAACTTCAGAGGTATATTTCTCATAGTTACTTCTTCACAACCCCAGTGAAGAATTATATATATCTGGAAAATTCTCAGGATTCTATTATGTATAGCCACGTATTTTGAGACTGACTTAATAATGCTCACCTTGGGAAGAGTCTCGAGATTATTTGATATAACTGCTCACAATGCGACTCAGTGGACAATGCAGAGCAGAGAAATAGTCAAGAGAATAGAGTCAGGAGTCTATTTTATGTGGTCACTCGTTCAGTAACTCACTGAAGAATACACACCTTGGGAATAGTCAGAGTTCAAGTCATATGGCCACTCAATCACAGCATTACCGAATAATAAACAATGAGGCAATAGTAACGATTCTATTTCATATTTAATCTCATTCAGAGCTTCAGTGTGTAATAAACAGCTGTGGAGTAGTCAGGACCCTATTTAAGGTAGCCCCAAGTTAAGCAGCTTCGTGAAGAATACACACATTTGTGAGAGTCAGGAGACTAATTCATATGGACACTCATACAGAACCTCTTCGAATACTGCAGATATGGCGAATAATCACCAGTCTATTTCAAATGGTGATTTGTTCAGAGAGTCAAAAAATATCGCACACCTGTGGAGTAAAATAGGGTATATTTTATAAAGCCACTCTTTCAGTGTTTCTGTGAAGAATATGTATATCTGATGAGTCATGAATCTCTTTCACATGGACACTCGTTCTGGGTCGCTGTGAATAATACTCCCCTCAGAAATAGTCAACGGTATACTCCGAATGGCTACACATTTAGAGTCTCTGTAAGTAAAGAACACCTGGGCAATACACCTGAGTCTCTTATTTATGCCCACTTAGTCAGAGTCTCATTCAATAATACACACCTGGGGAAGAGTTAAGAGTCTACTTTATGTAGCCACTCATTTAGAGCCTCAGTGAACAATCCACACCTGGGTAATAGTCGAGTATTTTTTATATGGCCACTCATTCTGTGCCTCTCTGAATGATATACACCTGAAGAATCCTCAGAATTGTATTTTATACTATTGCTCGTTTAGAACCTTATAGAATAATAAATAATGGAGCAATAGTCAGGCGTCTTTTTTACATTGCCTCTCATTCAAACTTTCTGTGAATAATGAACTTCTATGGAGTAATCAGGATGCTGTTTAAGATTGCCACAAATTAAGTGTTTCCCTGATTGATGCACACCTGTGTGATACTCAGGAGTCTATTTCATATGAACTCTAATTCTGTGTATCGCTGAGTAATACACACTAGAGGAGTTTCAGGGGTGTATTTGTTATGAACACTCATACAGAACCTGTTTGAATAATGCAAACATGGAGAATATCGAGGAGTCTATTTCATAGAGCTACTCATTCAACAAACAGTGAATAATGCACTTGTGGAGTAATTAGAAGTCTGTTTCATATGGCCACACTTTCACAGCCTCACTGAGTATTACACACTTGTGATATAGTCTGGATTCTATTTTTAACTGCCACTCATTCAGAGAATCAATGAATAATGCACACCTCCAGAATAGTCGGAAGTCTCTTTTCTGTGGACACTTATTGAGAGCCTCACTAAATATAGTGAGTTATTTGGCAGAGACATTAGGGTCTTCTAGGTCTACTATCATGTCGTCTGCGAATAGAGACAATTTGGTTTCCTCCTTTTTTATTCGAATACCCTTTATTTCTTTTTGTTGCCTGATTGCTCTGGCTAGAGCTTCCAGTACTATGTTGAAAAGGAGTGGTGAGAGAGGGCATCCTTGTCTCCTGCTGGATTTCAAAGTGAATGCTTCCAGTTTTTGCTCATTAAGTATGATATTGGAGTTTTTCACAAGATGGCGTTTTATAGGCGACTCAGGATTGCAGCTCTCAGTGAAGGTGCAGAGGGTGAGTTTTAGCTGCATTCTCAGATGGTCCTTTTTTACCCACAGAACGTTGAAAATCCCAGTTGTGGGAGAGACACAGGACGCTTGGGCAGCCGGCTCACGCAGCCGTTTGGGCCGGGCTGTCAACACAGCACAGCAGCACATGGCACAAAACTCACTGGTCTGGGTGCCCTGTTAAACCGGCAACCTGAGTTTTGGAAGGGCAGATTGGCATGTCCATCTGATTGAATGGGACTTCGACAATGAGCCAGACCAGGATATTCGTGGGAAATGTGATCTGAGCCGGTGCAGTGGGCAGCGGCACGGGAGATCGCATGGATACCAGTGCCCTATCAGCAGGCTACTGGGGCACCAGTGAGAGAGTCGACTGTTCAGCTTGGGGAGAGGAAGAGAGAGAGAGAGAGAGGACAGACTCTGAGGCAGGGAGCTGAGTGATCAAGCCTGGTGGGTTACACCCTCATGGGGACAAGAAGGGCAGCGACTGGAGGTGCTCGGGGCTGAGAATTTTGCTTCGGGCCTCTAGGATGGTGCAGCCCGGTGGGGGAGCGGCGTCTGGCACTAAGGACGCAATCCACCCCTACTGAAGTATCGCTTAGGGCTAAGGCAACCTGCCGTTGCCGAGGCAACCTGCCATAACAGAGAGACTCCACCAAGAGGGTGGAGCGAACCACAGCAAAACAGAGCCTGTGGCAGAAGGGTGGACCCGCGCTAGCAGGGTGGAGCCCCGGCAGGCAAATAGTGAATAGACTGCCACTTAGCAGGGCAGGAAAGTGCAACAGATACTCACAAAGAAAACCTAAACTCCCTGAGACGGAGCATCTAAGAGAAAAAAATTGAAGGGTTTTATGAGTTCTGTTGCAGCAGACATAAACATATCCTCCCAACATCCCTGAATGAACAAGGGAGCTCACAGCTCAGCACTGGAGCTCCTATAAAGCACAGACCATCTCCTCAAGCAGCTCCCTGACCCCGGTATGTCCAAACAGTCACCCCAAAAAAGAACTAATCAGACTGATATTGGGTGGTCATCATTCTGGAACAAAGATAGCAGAAGAAGAAACTGGTATTATCTCTCACTGTTCCACAGCTGCTACAGGTGTACCCCAGACAAGCAGGGCCTGGAGTGGACCTCAGCACTCATACAGCAGAGGAGCTAGGACATTAGAGTAAAAACTAAGTAACAGAAATACTTCATCATCAACAATCTGGGCGTCCACTCAGAGACCCAATTGAAAATCAGCAACTACTAAGACGACAGGTGGATAAATCCATAAAGATGGGAAGAAACCGGCGCAAAAAGAAGGAAAACACGTGAAACTAAAGCACCTCACCTCCTACAAAGGATCAAAACTCCTCACCAGCAAAGGATCAAAGCTGGACGGAGAATGAATGTGACAAAATGATGAAATCAGACTTCAGAAAGTGGATAATGAGAAACTTCAGGGAGCTAAAAGAACATGTTCTAAATCAGTGCAAAGAAACTAAGAACCTTGAAAAAATATTTGAAAAAAGATTTGAGGAAATGATAACAAGAATGAACAACTTAGAGAGAAATATGAATGAATTGAAGGAACTGAATAACACAGAGGAATCAGGCAAGAAAAAGAAATAAAGGCTCTTCAAATATGAAAGGTGGAAGCCAAATTGTCTCTATTTTCAGACGACATGATAGTATAACTAGAAGACCTGATCACCTCTGCCCAAAAACTCCTGAAACTGATAAGCAACTTCAGCAAAGTCTCAGGATATAAAATCAATGTGCAAAAATCACAAGCATTCCTATACACCAATAACAGACTTAAAGAGAACCAAATCAAGAACTAACTGCCATTCACAATTGCTACAAAGAAAATAAAATACCTAGGAATACAACTCACAAGAAAAGTAAGGGACCTCTTTAAGGAAAACTACAAACCACTGCTCAACGAAATAAGAGAGGACACAAACAGATGGAGAAACATTCCATGTTTGTGGTCAGGAAGAATCAATATCGTGAAAATGGCTATACTGCCCAAAGTAATTTACACAATCAATGCTATCCCGATCAAAATACCATTGAATTTCTTCACAGAACTGAAGAAAAAACACCATGAACTTCATATGAAACAAAAAGAGAGCCCCCATAGCCAAGTCAATTCTAAGCAAAAAAAACACAGCCGGAGGCATCACACTACCAGACTTCAATTTATACGACAAGGCTACAGTAATCAAAACAGCATGGTACTGGAACCAAAACAGAGATATAGACCAATGGAACAGAACAGAGGCATCGGAGGCAACACAGCATATCTACAACCATATAATCTTTGATAAACCAGACAAAAACAAGCAATGGGGTAAGGATTCCCTGTTTAATAAATGGTGTTGGGAAAACTGGTTAGCCATGTGCAGAAAGCAGAAACTGGACCCCTTCCTGACACCTTACACTAAAATTAACTCCAGATGGATTAAAGACTTAAAGACCTGACACCATAAAAACCCTAGAAGAAAATCTAGGCAAAACCATTCAGGACATAGGAGTAAGCAAGGCTTCATGACCAAAACACCAAAAGCATTGGCCACAAAAGCCAAAATAGACAAATGAGACCTAATCAAACTCCAAAGCTTCCGCACTGCAAAAGAAACAGTCACTAGAGTGAATCGGCAACCATCAGAATGTGAAAATATCTTTGCAGTTTACGCAGCTGACAAAAGGCTGATATCCAGAATTTACAAAGAACTCAAACAGATTTACAGGAAAAAAAAAACAAATAAGCCCATTCAAAAATGGGCAAAGGATATTAACAGACACTTTACAAAAGAAGACATACATGAGGACAACAAACACATGAAAAAATGCTCATCATCACTGGTCATTAGAGAGATGCAAATCAAAACCACATTGAGATACCATCTCACGCCAGTTAGAATGGCGATCATTAAAAAATGTGGAGACAGCAGATGCTGGAGAGAATGTGGAGAAATAGGAACACTCTTACACTGTTGGTGGGAGTGTAAATTAGTTCAACCATTATGGAGGAGAGTGTGGCAATTCCTCAAGGACCTAGAAATAGAAATTCCATTTGACCCAGCAATCCCATTACTGGGTATATATCCAAAGGACTATAAATCCTTCTACTATAAGGACACATGCACACGAATGTTCATTGCCTCACTGTTTACAATAGCAAAGACCTGGAACCAACCCGAATGCCCATTGATGATAGACTGGACTGAGAAAATGTGGCACATATACACCATGGAATATTAAGCAGCAATCAAAAGTGATGAGTTTGTGTCCTTTGTAAAGGCATGGATGAATCTGGAGAACATCATTCTCAGCAAACTGACAGAAGAACAGAAAAAGAAATACCTCATATTCTCACTAATAGGCGGGTGAGACAATTGAGAACACATGGACACAGGGAGGGTGTCTACTACACACTGGGGTCTATTGGATTGAATGGGGGAGGGACAGCATGGGGGAGGCTGGGGAGGAATAGCCTGGGGATGAATGCCAAGTGTGGATGAAGGGGAGGAAGGCAGCAAAACACACTGCCGTGTGTACCTATGCAACTACCTTGCACGTTCTGCATAGGTACCCCAAATCCTATAATGCAATAAAAATTTTTTTAAAAAGAATGATATTGGCTGTTTGTTTGTCATAAATAGCTTTTATCTCTTTGCGACATGTTTCATCAATACCAACTTTATTGAGAGTTTTTAGCATAAAGGCCTGTTGAATTTTGTCAAATACCTTTTCTGCATCAACTGAGATAATCATGTGGTTTTTGTTTTTGGTTCTGTTAATGTAGTGAATGATGTTTATAGACTTGTTTATGTTGAACCAGTCTTGGATTCTCCGGATGAATCCTTCTTGATCATGATGGATAAGGTTTTTAATGTGGTGTTGCATTAGTCTATTCCATATGCCCAAATATTTAGAATCAGAGTCAATAATACCCACCTGTGGAATAGTCAGGAAACAATTTTATATGGCCAAAGTTTCAGAGACTCAGTGAATAATACATACCTGGGGAATACTCAGGACGCTATTACATGTGGCATCTATTTCAGAGCTTAATTGAATAAGGAACACCGTTATTTTAGTCAGAATTCTATTTGGTATAGCCACACATTCATAGCCTAACTGAATAACATACACCTTGGGGAAAGTCGAGATTCTATTTTGTATAAACACTCATTTAGAGCCGAATGTATAAACGCATGCCTGAGGAGTATTCAGGAGTCTCTATTTTATAGCCAATTATTCAGAGCCTCACAGAAGAATACAGACCTTTGAAAACTTCAGGACTGCATTTCACATGGCCACTTATTCAGGACCTCAGTGAAAAATTATATACATCTGGAAAATACTCCGGATTCTATTATATATAGCCACATATCTAGAGACTGACTAAATAATGCACTCTTGGGAAGAGTCCAGAGAAAATGTGATATGGCCATTCACCCAGCGACTCACTGAAAAATGCAGAGCTGAGAAATAGTAAAGAGGATAGAGTCGGGAGTCTATATTATGTGGTCACTTGTTCAGAAACTCACTGAAGAATACACACCTTGGGAATATTCAGAGTTCAAGTCATATGGCCACTCAATCACAGCATTACCGAATAATAAACAATGAGGCAATAGTAATGATTCTATTTCATATGGCATCTCATTCAGAGCTTCAGTGTGTAATAAACAGCTGTGGAGTAGTCAGGACCCTATTTAAGGTAACCCCAAATTAAGCATCTCCGTTAAGGATAAAAACGTGTGTGAGAGTCAGGACACTATTTTATATGGACACTCATACAGAACCTTTTCAAATACTGCACATGTGGGGAATAATCACTAGCATATTTCAAATAATGATTCATTTGGAGAGTCAAAACATAACGCACACCTGTGGAGTAAAATAGGGTCTATTTCTTAAGGCCACTCTTTCAGTGTTTTAGTGAATAATATGTCTATCTGTTAAGTCACGGATCTCTTTCATATGGACACTCGTTCAGGGCCTCTGTGAATAAAACTACCCTCAAAAATAGTCAACTGTCTTCTCCAAATGGCTACACATTCAGAGTCTCTGTAAGTAGCAAACCCCTGGGCAATACACCTGAGTCTCTTTTTTATGCCCACTTAGACAGAGACGCATTCAATAATACACACCTGGGGGAAGAGTTAAGAGTCCACTTCATTTTAATCCAAGATGGCTGATCGCTAACAGCTTTTGATTGTAGCTCCCAGTGAAAGCTCGGTAAACTTGAGGATGCCACACTTTCAGAGGAATTTTTGTCACCCACAATCGAGAAGATTTTCAGGGGAGGAGCTTCACTGGTCGCCAGCGCGACTTTTGTAGTCCGCACAACGGTTTTGTCGTCGTCTTGGCGCGGCAGCACTTCCTGCACAGTAAACGGGACTGGATCCCCTACTGACTGGTGTTTGAAACTCAGGGAAGGCAGAGCCGCTTGTTGCGGACTCAAGAAGGAAGCCGGACCAGAGATTCCCAGGCAAAAGAGCACCATCAATCTTATCGCTGCTATGTTGGACGGCTCAGTGGGTTTCTTGGATTCCAGCACTGGGAATCAATAAATTGGATGTCCACTCAGGAACCTAATCAGAAAGGCGCTAATTGTAAAGACAACAGATGGATAAAATCACAATGAAGGAAAAGAAACAGCCTAAAAAATCCGAGAATATCCAAAATCAGAACCCCTCTTCCTCTACAGGGGATAGCAATTACTCATCAGCAATGGAACAAGCCCTGATGGAAAAGGACTGTGTTCCATTATCTGAAGTAGGCTTCAGAAAGTGGATGATGAAAAATTTTTGAGAGCTGAAAGAACTTGTTCTAACTGAATGTAAAAAAACTAAGAACTTTGAAAAACATGTTTGAGGAAATGTTAAAAAGAATAAAAAATATAGAGAGGAATGTAAATGAACTAATGGAGTTGAAAAATACAACACGAGAACTTAGTGAAATATGCACAAGTTTGAATAGCCGAATTGATCAAGCAGAAGAAAAAATATCAGAGTTCGAAGACGAACTTAATGAAATAAAACCAGAAGACAAGAATAGGAAAAAAAGGATAAAAAGGAATGAGCAAATTCTCCAAGAATTATGGGACTATGTGAAAATATATAATCTACGTTTGATAGGTGTACATGAAAGTGATGGAGAAAATGAATCCAAGCTGGAAAATACTCTTCAGGATATTATCCAGGAGAATTTTTCCAATCTAGCAAAGCAGGACACTATTCAACCTCAGGTAATACAGAGAACTCCACAAAGATATATATATTTTTAATTTTTATTGCATTATAGGTTTTGGGGTACATGTGCATAATGTTTAAGATAGTTGCATAGGTACACACATGGCAGTGTGTTTTGCTGCCTTTCTCCCCCTCACCCACACTTGGTATTCATCCGCAGGCTATATCCCCCAGCCCCCCCCGCTGTCCCTCCCGCATTTCCCCCAACAGTCCCCAGTGTATAGTAGACTGCCTCTCTGTGTCCGTATGTTCTCATTTTTCTCACCCACCTATGAGTGAGTATATGCAGTATTTCTTTTTCTGTTCTTGTGTCAGTTTGCTGAGAATGATGTTCTCCAGATTCATCCATGTCCTTACAAAGGACACAAACTCATCATTTTTGATTGCTGCATAATATTTTATGGTGTATATGTGCCATATTTTCCCAGCCCAATCTATCATCCATGGGCATTTGGGTTGGTTCCAGTTCTATGCTATTGTAAACAGTGCTGCAATGAACATTCGTGTGCATGTGTCCTTATAGTAGAACGATTTATAGTCCTTTGGATAGATACCCAGTAATGGGATTGCTGGGTCAAATGGAATTTCTATTTCTAGGTCCCTGAGGAATCGCCACACTGTCTTCCACAATGGTTGAACTAATTTACACTCCCACCAACAGTGTCAGAGTCTTCTTAAGAAGAGCAACCCCAAGACACATAATTGTTAGATTCACCAGGGTTGAAACAAAGGAGAAAATACTAAGGGCAGCCAGAGAGAAAGGTAAGGTTACCCACAAAAGGAAGCCTATCAGACTTACAGCAGATCTCTCAGCAGAAACCCTACAAGTCAGAAGAGAGTGGGGGCTGATATTTAACATCCTTAAAGAACACAACTTTCAGCCCAGAATTTCATATCCTGCCAAACTGTGCTTCACAATTGAATGAAAAATAAAATCTTTTATGAACAAACAAGTACTCAGAGATTTTATTACCAAAAGGCCTGCTTTACAAAAACTTCTGAAAGAAGCATTACACACAGAAAGAAAAAACCAGTATTAGCCTTTCTAAAAATATACCAAAAAGTAAAGAGCATCAACATAAAGAAGAATTTACATCAACGAATGGATATAATAGCCAGTTAACATCAAATGGCAGTAATCCTTAATTCAAATCGACTAAATCCCCCAATCAAAATATACAGCCAAAACCTAATGGTATACTACATTCAGACCCATTTTATATTCAAAGATACACAAAGACTAAAAACGAAGAGTTGGAGAAAGATTTGCCAACCAAATGGAGAGCAAAAATAAATAAATAAATAAGGAGTTGCAATTCATGCATTTGATAAAACAGATTTTAAAGCAACAAAGATAGAGTTGTATAAGGATCAATGCATCATAATACCCAGATACATAAGACCCATAAAGAGATTTAGACTCAACGAAACAGAAAATTAATAAGGATATCCAGAATTTGAACTCAGATCCGGAACAAGTAAACTTAATAAGTACTTACAGTGCTCTCCGCTTTAGATACATAAAATATACATTCTCCACTTTAAATACACAAAATATTGATCAGCCATTATTAATACCCATTCATAGAATAAAGCAATATTCCTGTTCTCTCTCCCTCTTTTTCTTCCTCCCTTTTCCTCTCCCTCTTAAAAATAAATAAAGAAAAAAAAGATATAAATTCAAATATTCCATCTACTATTATGAACAAAGCCTCTCTTCTCCCGTTCAATTATCACTTGATTCCCACTTCCGTCATTCCCTCTGTATTTTGTTTGGAATTACTGTTGCTGAACCCCACCTAAAAAAAATTATACACACACACACACACACACACACACACACACACACATATATACACACGCACACATATATATTCAGCTGTGATAAAGTATGTCATGTTTATTACACCATAAAAACGGTCTTTTAAATTACAATGATTTGAATAGAGTTGATGTCATCTCCTTATTAAGACAGTGCTTTATTTGTTGATAAATTATTAAAGCTGGGAAGAGGATGGGAACTGAAACCTAGAGCTGGCAAAGGCACTACGAATCTATGTTCAAGAAATGGACTTGAGGGAAGCAGTTCTAAAATTGTAATCTAAACAAAAGTTGTAGAATTTTTTAGTTTAAAACAGGATTTGACTAATCTATTTTGGATTTTGAGCTCTACAATTCTTTTTAGGAGCCAAAAATGTCTTGGAGAATCTAGCGAAACGTGCTAATTCACATCAACATACAGCTAAAAAAAAAAAAGTCCACTTCATGTAGCCACTCATTTAGAGCCTCAGTGAATAATTCACATCCAGGGTAATAGTCAAGCATTTTATATATGGCCACTCATTCTGTGCCTACTTGAATGATATAAACCTGAAAAATCCTCAGGCTTCTATTTCATACTACCACTCATTTAGAACCTTATAGAAAAATGAAAAATGGAGCAATAGTCAGGTGCCTATTTTATATGGCCTCTCATTCAAAGTTACAGTGAATAATGAACTCATATTGAGTAATCAGGATGCTGTATAAGATAGCCACGAATTAAGTGCCTTACTGAATGGTACATACGTGGGTGATACTCAGGAGTCTATTTCGTTTGAACTCTAATTCTGTGTATCGCTGAGTAATACACACCTGGGGGAGTGTCAGAAATCTATTAGGTATGCACACTCAAAGAGAACCTGTTTGATTAATGCACACATGGAGAATAATGAGGAGTTGATGTCATACAGCTATTCATTCAAACAAACAGTGAATAATGCACATGTGGAGTAATTAGAAGACTGTGTCATATGGCCCCACTTTCACAGCCTATGTGAATATTACACACATGTGATATAGTCTGAAGTATATTTTTTTATGGCCACTCATTCAGAGAATCACTGAATAATACACACCTGCAGAATAGTCAGAAGTCTCTTTCCTATGGCCACTCATTAACATCCTCACTAGATGTACACACCAGAGAAAATAGCCAGGATTTACTTTTATCCCCTCATTCAGAGTCTCACTAAATAATGCACACCTGTGAAATAGCCAGGAGATGTTTTCATATGGCCTCTCATTCTGAGTGTCACTGAATAATGTGGTGTAGTCAGGAGTTTATTTCAGGTAGACACATATTCAGAGGCTCAGTGAATAAGACAGACCCTTGATATAGTAAGAAATCTAATAAATATGGCCATATCTTCTGAACATCACTGAATTATGCACACCTGGAGAATAATTCAGAGACTATTTTCGATGGACACGCATTCAGAGCCTGGGAAAATGAGGCACACATGTGAAGTAGACAGAAATCTATTTTATTAAGACACTCATTCCAGCCTCAGTGGATAATATACACGTGTGGATTAGTCAGTATTCAATTTTATATAAAAACTGACTCGAAACCTCAGTGAATAATGCACTAATGTAAAGTATTCAGCAGTCTCTTTCATATTGCCACTCATTCAGAGATAGACTGAATAATAAAAACATATAAGATAGACAGCATCCAATTTTATATGGTAACACAAGAAGAGCCTAACTGAGTAATACGCACCTGGGGAAGTGTTAAGAATCTACTTCTTGTAGCCACTAATTTAGAGCCTCAGTGAATAATCCACACCAGGGTAATTGTCGAGCATTTTTTATATGGCCACTCATTCTGTGCCTCCCTGAATGATATACACCTGAAGAATCCTCGGGATTCTATTTTATACTACCACTCATTTAGAACCTTATAGAGTAAGAAAAAATGGAGCAATAGTCAGGTGTCTATTTTATATGGCCTCTAACTCAAAATTTCAGTGAATAATAAACTTCAATGGAGTAATCAGGACGCTGTTAAAGATAGCCACAAATTAAGTGCTTTCCTGAATGATACACACCTTTGTGATAGTCAGGAGTCTATTTCGTATAAACTCTAATTCTGTGTATCGCTGAGTAACACACACGTGAGAGAGTGTCAGGAGTCTATATGGTATGGACACTTATACAGAACTTATTTTAATAATGCACACATGAAGAATAACAAGGAGTCTATGTCATACGGCTACTCATTCAGACAAACGGTGAATAAGGCACATGTGAAGTAATGAGAAGTCTGTTTCATATGCCCCACTTTCACAGCCTCACTGAATATTACATACTTCTGATATAGTCTGAAGTATATTTTTTATGGCCACTCATTCAGAGAATCACTGAATAATGCACACGTGTGGAATAGTCAGAAGTCTCTTTCCTGTGGCCACTCATTCAGAGCCTCATTAAATGTACACACCTGGGGAAGTAGTCAGGATTTATTTTTATTCTGTCATTCAGAGTCTCACATAATAATGCTCACCTAGGACGGGTGCGGTGGCTCAAGACTTTAATTCCAGCACTTTGGGAGGCCGATGCGGGTGGATCACGAGGTCAAGAGATTGCGACAATCCTGGTCAACGTGGTGAAACCCCGTCTCTACTAAAAATACAAAAAAATAGCTGGGCACAGTAGCGTGTGCATGTAGCCCCAAATACAAGGGAGGCGAAGGCAGGAGAATTGCCTGAACCCAGGTGGCCGAGATTGCAGTGAGCCGAGATCACGACATTGCACTCCAGCTAGGGTAACAAGAGCAAAACTCCGTCTGATAAAATAATAATAATAATAATGCATACGTGTGGAATAGTCAGGAGACATTTTTATGTGGCCTCTAATTCGGAGTGTCACTGAATAATGTGGTGTGGTCAGGAGTCTATTTCATGTAGACACATATTTAGAGCCTCAGTGAATAAGAGACTCTTGATGTAGTAAGAAATCTAATTAATATGGCCACATTTTCTGAGCCTCACTGAATAATACTCACCTGGAGAATAATTTGGAGTCTATTTTTGAAGGACACACATTCAGAGCCTCTGTATATAAGGCACACCTGTGGAGTAGCCAGAAGTGTATTTTATTAAGACACACATTCACAGACTCAGTGGATAATATGCATGTGTGAATTAGTCAGGATTCCATTTTATATGGCCACTGACTCATAACCTCAGTGAATAATGCACAAATGTAAAGTACTAAGAAGTCTATTTCATATGCCCACTAATTAAGAGATTCACCGAATAATACAAGTATTTAAGATAGACAGCATCCTGTTTCATATGGTCACACAAGAAGAGGCTAACTGAGTAATACACCCCTGGGGAAGTGTTAAAAGTGTACTTTATATAGCCTCTCATTTACTGACTCATGGAATAATGCACACGTGTGGAATAGACACTAGTCTATTTTATATGGCCACAAAATCAAAGCCTGACTTAGTAATACACAATATTGGAATAGTCACTAGTCTATTCCATATGCCCAAATATTTAGAGTCAGAGTCAAAAATACATGCCTGTGGACTAGTCAGGAAACAATTTCATACAGCCAAAGTTTCAGAGCCTCAGTAAATAATACATAGCTTGGGAATACTCAGGACGCTATTACATGTGGTATCTATTTCAGAGCATCATGGAGTAAGGAATTCCTGTATTGTAGTCAGAATTCTATTTTGTATAGCCACATATTCAGAACCTAACTGAATAACATACAACTTGGGGAAAGTCAGGATTCTATCTCATAGAGCCACTCATTTAGAGCCGAATGTAAAAACGCACACCTGAGGAGTATTCAAGAGTCTTTATTTTATGGCAACTCATTCAGAGACTCACAGAAGAATACAGACCTTTGGAAACTTCAGGAGTGTATTTCACATGGCCACTTATTCAGCACCTAAGTGAAGAATTATATGTATCTGAAAAATACTCATGATTCTACTATATGAAGCCACTTATTTAGAGACTGACTTGAAAATGCACACCTTGGGAAGAGTCTGGAGACTATTTGATATGACTGTTCACCCAGAGTCTCAGTGGAAAATGCAGAGCTGAGAAATAGTCAAGAGGATAGAGTCAGGATTATATTATTTAATGTGGTCTCTCGTCCAGAATGTCACTGAAGAATACACACCTTGAGAATAGTCAGAGTTCCTGTCATATGGCCACTCAATCACAGCATCACCGAATAATGAACAATGGGGCAATAGTAACGATTCTATTTCATATGGCCTCTCATTCAGAGCTTCAGTGTGTAATAAACAGCTCTGGAGTAGTCAGAACGCTATTTAAAATATCTCCAAATTAAGCAGCTCCGTGAAGTATACAGATATGTGTGAGAGTCAGGAGACTATTTTATATGTACACTCATACAGAACATCGTTGAAAACCGCACATGTGTGGAATAATCACGAGTCTATTTCCAATGGTGATTCGTTTGGAGAGTCGAAAAATAACGCACACCTGTGATGTAAAATAGGGTCTGTTTCATAAGGCCACTCTTTCAGTGTCTTAATGAATAATATGTATATCTGATAAGTCAGGAATCTCTTTAACATGGACAATCGTTCAAGGCCTTTGTGAATAAGACTCCCCTCAGAAATAATCAAGGGCCAACTCCAAATGGCTACACATTCAGAGTCTCTGGAAGTAATGAACACCTGGGCAATACACCTGAGTCTCTTTTTTATTCCCACTTAGTCAGAGTCTCATTCAATAATACACATCTGGGGAAGAGTTAAGAGTCTACTTCATGTAGCCACTAATTTAGATCCTCAGTGAATAATCCACACCAGGGTATTAGTGGAGCATTTTATATGGGGCCATTCATTCTGTGCCTCCCTGAATGATATACACCTGAAGAATCCTCGGTATTCTATTTCATACTAACACTCATTTAGAACCTTATAGAATAAGAAAAAATGGAGCAATAGTCAGGTGTCTATTTTATATGGCCTCTCATTCTAAATTTCATTGAATAATGAACTTCAATTGAGTAATCAGGACGCTTTTTAAGATAGCCACGAATCAAGTGCTTTCCTGAATGATACACACTTGTGTGATCATCAGGATCCTATTTCATATGAACTCTAATTATGTGTATTGCTGAGTAATACACACGTGTGGGAGTGTCAGGAGTCTATTTGGTATGGACACTCATACAGAGCCTGTTTGAATAATACACACATGGAGAATAACAAGGAGTCTATGTCATATGAGAGAATACAGCTACTCATTCAGACAAACAGTGAGTAATGCACATGTGGAGTAATGAGAAGTCTGTTTCATATGGCCCCACTTTCACTGCCTCACTGAATATTACACACTGGTGATATAGTCTGAAGTATATTTTTTATGTCCACTCATTCAGAGAATCACTGAATAATGTACACCTGTGGAATAGTCAGAAGTCTCTTTCCTGTGGCAACTCATTCAGAGCCTCACTAAACGTACACACCTGGGGAAGTAGTCAGGATTTTCTTTTATCCCCTTATTCAGAGTCTCAATAATGCCCACCTGTGAAATAATCAGTAGACTATTCCACCCCTGTGGAATAGTCAGAAGTCTCTTTCCTGTGGCCACTCATTCAGAGCCTCACTGAATGTACACACCTGGGGAAGTATTCAGGATTTTCCTTTATCCCCTCATTCAGAGTCTCAATAATACACACCTGTGGAATAATCAGGAGACATTTTTATGCAGCCTCTCATTCGGAGTGTCACTGAATAATGTGATGTAGTCAGGAGTCTATTTCAGGTAGACACATATTTAGAGCCTCAGTGAAAAAGACAGACACTTGACATAGTAAGAAATGTAATTAATATGGCCACATTTTCTGAACCTCACTGAATAATACTCACCAGGAGAATAATTTGGTGTCTATTTTCAAAGGACATGCATTCAGAGCCTCTGTATATAAGGCACACCTGTGGAATAGCCAGGAGTCTATTTTATTAAGATACACATTCACAGATTCAGTGGATAATATGCACATGTGGATTAGTCAGGATTCCATTTTATATGAACACTGACTCTGAACCTCAGTGAATAATGCACAAATGTAAAGTACTCAACAGTCTATTTTTTTTCTTGTATTTTTATTTTTCTCATTTTTTTTCTTTTTTCTTTTTTTGTAATTTTTATTGCATTATAGGTTTTGGGGTACATGTGCAGAACGTGCAATATAGTTGCATAGGTACTCACATTGCAGTGTGTTTTGCTGCCTTCCTCTACTTCACCCACACTTGGCATTCATTCCCAGGCTATCCCTCCCCAGTTCCCGCTGCTGTCCCTCCCCCATTCCCCCAAATAGACCCCAGTGTATAGGAGACTGCCTCTCTGTGTCCATGTGTTCTCATTTTTCTCACCCACCTATGAGTGAGTATATGCGGTATTTCTTTTTCTGTTCTTGTGTCAGTTTGCTGAGAATTATGTTCACCAGATTCATCCATGTCCTTACAAAAAACATGAACTCATCATTTTTGATTGCTGCATAATATTCCATGGTGTATATGTGCCACATTTTCCCAGTCCAGTCTATCATCGTTGGGCATTTGGGTTGGTTGAAGTTCTTTACTATTTTAAACAGTGCTGCAATGAATTTCATATGCCCATTCATTCAGAGATTCACCGAATAATACACGTATTTAAGATAGACAGCATCCTGTTTCATATGGTAACACAAGAAGAGTCTAACTGAGTAATACACACCTGGGGAAGTGTTAGGAGTCTACTTTATATAGCTTCTCATTTACTGCCTCTCGGAATAATGCACACGTGTGGAATAGACACTAGTCTATTTTATATGGCCACAAAATCAAAGCCTGACTTAGTGATACACAACTTTGGAATAGTCACTAGTCTATTCCATATGCCCAAATATTTAGAGTCAGAGTCAAAAATAAACACCTGTGGACTAGTCAGAAAACAATTTCATACAGCCAAAGTTTCAGAGCCTCAGAAAATAAAACATAATTTGAGAATACTCAGGACGCTATTACATGTGGCATCTATTTCAGAGCAATATTGAATAAGAAACTCCTCTATTGTAGTCAGAATCCTATTTCATATAGCCACATATTCAGAGCCTAACTAAATAACATACAACTGGGGAAAGTCAGGATTCTATTTCGTAGAGCCACTCATTTAGAGACAAATGTAAAAATGCACACCTGAGGAGTATTCAAGAGTCTCTATTTTATGGCAACTCACTCAGAGTCTCAGAGAAGAATACAGATCTTTGGAAACTTCAGGAGTGTATTTCACATGGACACTTATTCAGCACCTAAGTGAAGAATTGTATGTATCTGGAAAATACTCAGGATTCTACTATATAAAGCCACGTATTTAGAGACTGACATAATAATGCACACCTTGGGAAGAGTCTGTAGACTATTTGATATGACTCTTCACCCAGAGTCTCAGTGGAAAATGCAGAACTGAGAAATAGTCAAGAGGATAAGTCAGGAGTATATTATTTAATGTGGTCTCTCATTCAGAAAATCACTGAAGAATACACACCTTGAGAATAGTCAGAGTTCAGGTCATATGGCCACTCAATCACAGCATTACCTAATAATGAATAATGAGGCAATAGTAACGACTCTGTTTCATATGGCCTCTCATTCAGAGATTCAGTGCATAATAAACAGCTGTGGAGTCGTCAGGACCCTATTAAAAATAGCCCCAAATTAAGCAGGTCCGTGAAGGATACAGACATGTGTGAGAGTCAGGAGACTATTTTATATCGACACTCAAAGAACGTCTTTGAAAACCGCACATGTGGGGAATAATCATGAGTTTATTTCCAATGTTGATTCGTTTGGAGAGTCAAAAAATAATGCACACCTGTGGAGGAAAATAATGTCTGTTTCATAAGGCCACTCTTTCAGTGATTTAGTTAGTAATATTTATATCTAATCAGTCAGAAATCTCTTTCACATGGACACTCGTTCAGGGCCTGTGTGAATAAGACTCCCCTCAGAAATAGTCAAAGGTCTACTCCAAATGGCTACACATTCAGAGTCTCTGTAAGTAATGAACACCTGGGCAGTACACCTGAGTCTCTTTTTTATTCCCACTTAGTCAGATTTTCATTCAATAATACACACCTGGGGAAGAGTTAAGAGTCTACTACATGTAGCCACTAATTTAGAACTTCCGTGAATAATCCACACCAGTGAAATAGTTGAGCATTTTATATAGGGCCCCTGATTCTGTGCCTCCCTGAATAATATACACCTGAAAAATCCTCGGGATTCTATTTCATACTACCACTCATTTAGCACCTTATAGAATAAGGAAAAATGGAGCAATAGTCAGGTGTCTATTTTATATGGCCTCTCATTCTAAATTTCAGTGAGTACTGAACTTCAATTGAGTAATCAGGAGGCTCTTTAAGATAGCCATGAATCAAGTGCTTTCTGGAATGATACACACCTGTGTGATCGTCAGGATGCTGTTTTATATGAACTCTAATTATGTGTATCGCTGAATAATACACACGTCGGGGAGTGTCAGGAGTCTATTTGGTATGGACACTCATACAGAACCTGTTTGAATAATACACACATGGAGAAAAACAAGGAGTCTATGTCATACAGCTACTCATTCAGAAAAACAGTGAATAATGCAAATGTGGAGTAATGAGAAGTCTGTTTCATATGGCCCCACTTAAACTGCCTCACTGAATATTACACACTTGTGATATTGTCTGAAGTATATTTTCTATGGCCACTCATTCAGAGAATCACTGAATAATGCGCACCTGTGGAAAAATCAGAAGTCTCTTTCCTGTGGCCACTCATTCAGAGCCTCATTAAATGTACACACCTGGGGAAGTAGTCAGGATTTTCTTTTATCCCCTCATTCAGAGTCTCAATAATGCACACCTGTGGAATAATCAGGAGACATATTTTTGTGGCCTCTTATTCAGAGTGTCACTGAATAATGTGGTGTAGTCAGGAGTCTATTTCTGGTAGACACATATGTAGAGCCTCAGTGAATAAGACAGACACTTGATATAGTAAGAAATGTAATTAATATGGCCACATTTTCTGAGCCTCACTGAATAATACTCACCTGAAGAATAATTTAGTGTCTATTTTCGAAGGACACGGATTCAGAACCTCTGTATATAAGGCACACCTGTGGAGTAGCCAGGAGTCTATTTTATTAAAACACAAATTCACAGCCTCTGTGGATAGTATGCTCCTTTGCATTAGTGAGGATTCCATTTTACATGGCCACTGACTCCTAACCTCAGTGAATAATGCACAAATGTAAAGTACTCAGCAGTCTATTTCATATGCCCACTCATTCAGAGATTCACCAAATAATACAAGTATTTTAGATAGACAGCATCCTGTCTCATATGGTCACACAAGAAGAGTCTAACTGAGTAATACACACCTGGAGAAGTGTTAGGAGTCTACTTTATATAGTTTCTAATTTACTGCCTCACGGAATAATGCACACGTGTGGAATAGACACTAGTCTATTTAATATGGCCACAAAAATTAAAGCCTGACTTAGTGATACACAACTTTGGAATAGTCACTAGTCTATTCCATATGCCCAAATATTTAGAGTCTGAGTCAAAAATAAATGCCTGTGGACTAGTCAGGAAACAATTTCATACAGCCAACGTTTCAGAGACTCATAAAATAATACATAGCTTGAGAATACTCAGGACGCTATTACATGTGACATCTATTTCAGAGCATCATTGAATAAGAAACTCCTCTATTGTAGTCAGAATTCTATTTCATATAGCCACATATTCAGAGCCTAACTGAATAACATACAACTGGGGGAAAGTCACGATTCTATTTTGTAGAGCCACCCATTTAGAGCCGAATGTAAAAACGCACGCCTTAGGAGTATTCATGAGTCTCTATTTTATGGCAACTCACTCAGAGTCTCAGAGAAGAATACAGACCTTTGGAAACTTTAGGAGTGTATTTCAGATTGCCACTCATTCAGAAACTCGGTGAAGAGTTATATATTTCTGGAAAATAATAAGTATTCTATTATATATAGCCACATATATAGATACTGACTCAATAATGCACACCTTGGGAAAAGACTGGAGAATATTTGATATGACTGTTCCCCCAGTGTCTCAGTGGAAAAGGCAGAGCTTAGAAATAGTCGAGAGGATAGAGTCAGAATTCTATTTTATGTGGTCTCTCGTCCAGAAACTCACTGAAAAATACACACCTTTAGAATGCTCAGAGTTCAAGTCATATGACCACTCAATCACAGCATTACCGAATAATGAACAATGAGGCAATAGTAATGATTCTATTTCATATGGACCCTCATTCAGAGCTTCAGTGCATAATAAACAACTGTGGAGTCTTCAGGACCCTATTTAAAATAGCCCCAAATTAAGCAGCTCCGTGAAGTATACAGACACGTGTGAGAATCAGGAGACTATTTTATATGGACACTCATACAGAACGTCTTCAAAAACTGCATATGTGGGGAATAATCACGAGTTTATTTACAATGGTGATTTCTTTGGAGAGTCAAGAAATAACGCACACCTGTGGAGTAAAATAGTGTCTATTTCATAAGGGCACTCTTTCAGTTTTTTAGTGAATAATATGTATATCTGATAAGTCAAGAATCTCTTTCACATGGACACTCGTTCAGGGCCTCTGTGAATAATACTCCCCTCAGAAATAGTCAAGGGTCGACTCCAAATGGCTACACGTTCAGAGTCTTTGTAAGTAATGAACACCTGGTCAATACACCTGAGTCTCTTTTTTATGCCTACTTAGACAGAGTCTCATTCAATAAATCACACCTGGGGAAGAGTTAAGAGTATACTTCATGTAGAAACTCATTTAGAGCCTCATTGAATAATCCACACCAGGGTAATAGTTGAGCATTTTATATAGGGCCTCTCATTCTGTGCCTCCCTGAATGATATACACCTGAAGAATCCTCGGGACTCTATTTCATACTACCACTCATTTAGAACCTTATAGAATAAGGAAAAATGGAGCAATAGTCAGGTGTCTATTTTATATGGCCTCTCATTCTAAATTTCAGTGAATAATGAACTTCAATGGAGAAATCAGGATGCTGTTTAAGATAGCCACGAATCAAGTGCATTCCTGAATGATACACACATGTGTGATCGTCAGTATCCTATTTCATATAAACTCTAGTTATGTGTATCACTGAGTAATACACACGTGGAAGAGTGTCAGGAGTCTATTTGGTATGGATAGTCATACAGAACCTGTTTGAATAATACACACATTGAAAATAACAAGGAGACTATGTCATATAGCTATTCATTCAGACAAACAGTGAAAAATACAGATGTAGAGTAATGAGAAGTTTGTTTCATATGGCCCTACTTTCACTGCCTCACTGAATATTACACACTTGTGATACAGTCTGAAGTATATTTTTTAATCGATACTCATTCAGATAATCACTGAATAATGCACACCAGTGGAATAGTCAGAAGTCTCTTTCCTGTGGCCACTCATTCAGAGCCTAACTTAATGTACACACCTGGGGAAGTAGTCAGAATTTTCTTTTATCCCCTCATTCAGAGTCTCAATAATGCACACCTGTGGAGTAATCAGGAGACATTTTTATGCAGCCTCTCATTCAGAGTGTCACTGAATTATGTGGTGTAGTCCAGAGTCTATTTCATGTAGACACATATTTAGAGCCTCAGTGAATAAGACAGACTCTTGATGTAGTAAGAGATCTAATTAATATGGCCACATTTTTTAGCCTCATTGAATAATACTCACCTGGAGAATAATTTGAAATCTATTTTCGAAGAACACGCATTCAGACTTTCTGTATATAAGGCACACATGTGGAGTAGCCAGAAGTCTATTTTACTAAGACACACATTCACAGACTCAGTGGATAATATGCACGTGTGGATTAGTCAGGATTCCATTTTATATGGCCACTGACTCATAGCCTCAGTGAATAATGCACAAATGTAAAGTACTCAGCAGTCTATTTCATATGCCCACTCATTCAGATTCACAGTATAATAGAATTATTAAAAATAGACAGCATCCTCTTTGATACAGTCACACAAAAAGAGCCTAACTGAGTAATACACACCTGGGGAAGTGTTCGGAGTCTACTCTATATAGCCTCCCATTTACAGCCTCAGGGAATAATGCACACGTGTGGAATAGACAGTAGTCTATTTTATATGGCCACAAAATCAAAGCCTGACTTAGTAATACACAACTTTGAAATAGTCACTAGTCTATTTCATGTGCCCAAATATTTAGAGTCCGAGTCAAAAATACATGCCTGTGGACTTGTGAGGAAACAATTCCATACAGCCAAAGTTTCAGAACCTCAGTATATAATACATAGCTTGGGAATACTCAGGACGCTATTACATGTGGCATCTATTTCAGAGCATAATTGAATAAGGAATTCCTGTATTGTAGTCAGAATTCTATTTAATATAGCTACATATTCAGAGCCTAAATGAATAACATACACCTTGGGGAGAAGCAGGATTCTATTTCGTAGAGCCACTTATTTAGAGCCGAATGTAAAAACGCACGCCTGAGGAGTATTCAAGTGTCTGTATTTTATGGCCTCTCATCCAGAGACTCATAGAAGAATACAGAACCATGGAAACTTCAGGAGGGTATTTATTCAGAAACTCAGTGAAGAGTTATATATGTATATAGAAAATACTCAGTATTCTATTATATATAGAAACATATTTAGATACTGACTCAATAATGCACGCCTTGGGAAGAGTCTGGAGAATATTTGATAAGACTGTTTCCCCAGCGTCTTAGTGGAAAATGCAGAGCTGAGAAATAGTCAAGAGGATAGAGTCAGGATTCTATTTTATGTGGTCTCTCATCCAGAAACTCACTAAAAAATACACACTTTTAGAATGGTCAGAGTTCAAGTCATATGGATAGTCAGTCACAGCATTACCGAATAATGTACAATGAGGCAATAGTAAAGATTCTAATTCATATGGACTCTCATTCAGAGCTTCAGTGCATAATAAACAGCTGTGGAGTCATCAGGACTCTATTTAAAATAGGCCCAAATTAAGCAGCTCCGTGAAGTATACAGATATGTGTGAGAATCAGGAGACTATTTTATATGGACACTCATACAGAACATCTTCGAAAACTGCATATGTGAGGAATAACCACGAGTTTATTTACAATGGTGATTCCTTTGGAGAGTCAAAAAATAATGCACACTTATGGAGTCAAATAGGGTCTATTTCATAAGGCCACTCTTTCAGTGTTTTAGTGAATAATATGTATATCTGATCAGAAAGAAATCTCTTTCACATGGACACTTGTTCAGGGCCTCTGTGAATAATACTACCCTCAGAAATAATCAAGGGTCTACTCCAAATGGCTACACATTCAGAGTCTCTATAAGTAATGAACACCTGGTCAATACACCTGAGTCTCTTTTTTGTGCCTACTTAGACAGAGCCTAATTCAATAATACACACCTGGGGAAAAGTTGAGAGTATACTTCATGTAGCAACTCATTTAGAGGCTCAGTGAACAATCCACACAAGGGTAATAGTCGAGCATTTTTTATATGGCCACTCATTCTGTGCCTCCCTGAATGATATACACCTGGAGAATCCTTGGGATTCTATTTTATACTAACACTCATTTAGAACCTTATAGAATAACAAAAACTGGAGCAATCGTCAGGGGTCTATTTTATATGGCCTCTCATTTAAAATTTCAGTGAATATTGAACTTCAATGAAGAAATAGGGAGGCTGTTTAAGATAGGCACGAATTAAGTGCTTTCCTGAAGGATACACACCTGTGTGATAGTCAGGAGTCTATTTCATATGAACTCTAATTCTGTGTTTCGCTAAGTAATACACACGTGTGGGAGTGTCAGGAGTCTATTTGGTATGGACACTCATACAGAACCTGTTTGAATAATACACACATGGAAAATAACAAGGAGTTTATGTCATACAGCTACTCATTCAGACAAACGGTGAATAATGCACATGTAAAGTAATGAGAAGTCTGTTTCATATGCCCCACATTCACAGCCTCACTGAATATTACACACTTGTGTTATAGTCTTAAGTATATTTTTATGGCCACAAATTCAGAGAATCACTGAATAATGCACACCTGTGGAATAGTCAGAAGTCTCTTTCCTGTGGCCACACATTGAAAGCCTCACTAAAAGTACACACCTGGGGAAATAGTCAGGATTTACTTCTATCCCTTCTTTCAGAGTCTCACTTCATAATGCACACCTGTGGAATAGTCAGGAGACATTGTTATTAGGCCTCTCATTTGGACTGTCACTGAATAATGTGGTGTGGTCAGGAGTCTATTTCATGTAGACATATATTTAGAGCCTCAGTGAATAAGACAGACTCTTGATGTAGTAAGGAATCTAATTAATATGGATACATTTTCTGAGCCTCACTGAGTAATACACACCTGGAGAATAATTTGGAGTCTTGTTTGGATGGACACGCAGTCAAAGACTCTGTAAATAAGGCACACCTGTGGAGTAGCCAATAGTCTATTTTATTAATACACACATTCACAGCCTCATTGGATAATATGCACGTGTGGATTAGTCAGGATTCCATTTTATATGGCCACTAACTCATAACCTCAGTGAATATTGCACAAATGAATAGTACTCAGCAGTCTATTTCATATGGCTACTCATTCAGAGATTCACCGAATAATGCAATTATTTAAGATAGAAAACATCCTGTTTGATATGTTCACACAAGAAGAGCCTAACTGAGTAATACACACCTGGGGAAGTGTTAGGAGTTTACATCGCATAGCTTTCCATTTACAGTTTCAAAGAATAATGCACACTTGTGGAATAGAGCATAGTCTATTTTACATGGTTACAAAATCAAAGCCTGACTAAGTAATACACAACTTTGGAATAGTCACTAGTCTATTTTATATGCCCAAATATTTAGAGTCCGAGTCAAAAATACATGCCTGTGGACTTGTGAGGAAACAATTCCATACAGACAAAGTTTCAGAACCTCAGTATATAATACATAGCTTGGGAATACTCAGGACGCTATTACATGTGGCATCTATTTCACAGCATCATTGAATAAGGAACTCCTGTATTGTAGTCAGAATTCTATTTCATATAGCCACATATTCAGAGCCTAACTGAATAACATACACCTTGGGGAGAAGCAGGAGTCTATTTCATAGAGCCACTCATTTAGAGCCGAATGTAAAAACGCACGCCTGAGGAGTATTCAAGATTCTCTATTTTATGGCCGCTCATTCAGAGACTCGCAGAAGAGTACAGACCTATGGAAAGTTCAGGAGAGCATTTCACATTGCCACTTATTCAGAAACTCAGTGAAGAGTTATATATATATATATATATATATATATATATATATATATATGGAAAATACTCAGTATTCTATTATATATAGCCACGTATTTAGACACTGACTCAATAATGCACACCTTGGGAAGAGTCTGGAGTATATTTGATATGACTGTTCCCCCAGCGTCTCAGTGGAAAATGCAGAGCTGAGAAGTAGTCAAGAGGAAAGAGTCAGGATTCTATATTATGTGGTCTCTCCTTCAGAAACTTAATGAAGTATACACACCTTGAGAATAGTCAGAGTTCAAGTCATATGGCCACTGAATCACAGCATTACCGAATAATGAACAATCAGGCAATAGTAAAGATTCTATTTCATATGGACTCTCATTCAGAGCTTCCGTGTGTAAAAAACAGCTGTGGAGTCGTCAGGACCCTATTTAAAATAGGCCCAAATTAAGCAGCTCCGTGAAGTATACAGACATGTGTGAGAATCAGGAGACTATTTTATATGGACACTCACACAGAACGTCTTCAAAATCTGCACATGTGGGTAATAATCACGAGTTTATTTACAATGGTGATTTCTTTGGAGAGTCAAAAAAATAATGCACACCTGTGAAGTCAAATAGGGTCTATTTCATAAGGCCACTCTTTCAGTGTTTTAGTGAATAATATGTATATCTGATAAGTCAGGAATCTCTTTCACATGGACACTCGTTCAGGGCCTCTGTGAATAATACTCCCCTCAGAAATTGTCAAGGGTCGACTCCAAATGGCTACACATTCAGAGTCTCTATAAGTAATGAAGACCTGGTCAATACACCTGAGTCTCTTTTTTATGCCTTCTCAGTCAGATTCTCATTCCATAATACACACCTGGGGAAGAGTTAAGGGTATACTTCATGTAGCAACTCATTTAGAGCCTCAGTGAATAATCCACACCGAGGTTAATAGTCGAGCATTTTTTATATGGCCACTCATTCTGTGCCTCCCTGAATGATATGCACCTGAAGAATCCTTGGGATTCTATTTCATACTAACACTTATTTAGAACCTTATAGAATAACAAAAAATGGCGCAGTAGCCAGGGGTCTTTTTTATATGGCCTCTCATTTATAATTTCAGTGAATAATTAACTTCAGTGGAGAAATAGGTACGCTGCTTAAGATAGCCATGAATGAAGTGCTTTCCTGAATGATACACACCTGTGTGATCGTCAGGAGTCTTTTTCATAGGAACTCTATTTCTGTGTTTCGCTGAGTAATACACAAGTGTGGGAGTTTCAGGTGTCTATTTGGTATAGACACTCATACAGAAACTTTTTGAATAATGCACACATGGAGAATAACAAGGAGTCTATGTCATATGGCTACTCATTCAGACAAACGGTGAATAATGCACATGTGAAGTAATGAGAAGTCTGTTTCATATGCCCCACTTTCACAGCCTGACTGAATATTACACACTTGTGTTATAGTCTTAAGTATATTTTTTATGGCCATGAATTCAGAGAATCACTGAATAATGCACACCTGTGGAATAGTCAGAAGTCTCTTTCCTGTGGCCACACATTGAGAGCCTCACTAAATGTACACACCTGGGGAAATAGTCAGGATTTACTTCTATCCTTTCTTTCAGAGTCTCACTTAATAATGCACACCTCTGTCATAGCCAGGAGACATTTTTATGCGACCTCTCAATTGGAGTGTCACTGAATAATGTGGTGTGTTCAGGAGTCTATTTCTTTTAGACTCATATTTAGAGCCTCAGTGAATAAGACAGACTCTTGATGTAGTTAATAATCTAATTAATATGGCCCCGTTTTCTGAGCCTCACTGAAAAATACACATCTGGAGAATAATTTGGAGTCTATTTTCAATGGACACGCATTCAGAGCCTCTTTAAATAAGGCACACCTGTGGAGTAGCAAAAAGTCAATTTTATTAAGACACACATTCACAGCCTCGGTGGAAAATATGCACGTGTGAATTAGTCAGGATTCTATTTTATATGGCCACTGACTCATCACCTCAGTGAATAATGCACAAATGTAAAGTACTCAGCAGTTTATTTTATATGGCCCCTCATTCAGAGATTCACTGAATAATAAAAATATTTAAGATAGATAGCATCCTGTTTCTTATGGTCACACAAGAACAGCCTAACTGTTTAATACACACCTGGGGAATTGTTAGGAGTCTAGTTTATATAGCCTCCCATTTACAGCCTCAGGGAATAATGCACGCTTGTGGAATAGACACTAGTCTATTTTAATTGACCACAAAATCAAAGCCTGACATAGTAATACACAACTTTGGAATAGTCACTAGTCTATTCCATATGCCCAAATATTTAGAGTCTGAGTCAAAAATACACACCTGTAAACTAATCAGGAAGCAATTTTATACAGCAAAAGTTTCAGATCCACAGTAAATAATACATAGATTGGGAATACGCATTTCGCTATTACATGTGGCATCTATTTCTGAGCATCATTGAATAATTAAGTCCTGTATTGTAGTCAGAATTCTATGTTGTACAGCCACATATTCAGAGCCTAACTGAATAATATACACCTTGGGAAAAATCAGGATTCTATTTCGTTGAGCCACTCATTTAGAGCCGAATGAATAAACGCACGCCTGTGGAGTATTCAAGAGTCTCTATTTTATGGCCACTCATTCAGAGCCTCACAGAAGTATACAGACCTATGGAAACTTCAGGAGTGTATTTCCCATGGCCACTTATTCAGAATCTCAGTGAGAAATCATATATATATCTGTAAAATACTCAGGATTCTATTATATAAAACCAGGTATTTAGAGACTGACTTAATAATGCACACCTTCGGAAGAGTCTGAAGACGATTTGATATGACTGTTAACCCAGCGTCTCAGTGAAAAATGCAGAGCTGAGAAATAGTCAAGAGTATAGAGTCAGGAGTCTATCATTTTATGTGGTCTCTCCTTCAGAAACTCACTGAAGAATACACAACTTGAGAATAGTCAGAGTTCAAGTCATATGGCCACTCAATCACAGCATTACCGAAAAATGAACAATGAGGCAATAGTAAGAATTCTATTTCATATGGACTCTCATTCAGAGCCTCAGTGCATAATAAACAGCTGTGGAGTAGTCAGGACTCTATTTAAAATAGCCCCAAATTAAGCAGCTCCAGGAAGGACAGTCATGTATGAGAATCAGGAGACTATTCTGTATGGACACTCATACAGAACATCTTCGAATACTGCACATGTGGGTAATAATCCCGAGTCTATTTCCAATGGTGATTCGTTTTTAGAGCCAAAAATTAACGCACACCTGTGGAGTAAAATAGGGTCTGTCTATTTTATTAAGACACTTATTCACAGCCTGAGTGGAGACAACAGATGCTGGGGAGGATGTGGAGAAATAGGAACACTCTTACACTGTTGATGGGAGTGGAAATTAGTTCAATCATTGTGGAAGACAGTGTGGCGATTTATCAAAGACCTAGAAATAGAAATTCCATTTGACCCAGCAATACCATTACTGGGTATATATCCAAAGGAATATAAATCGCTCTACTATAAGGACCCATACACACGAATGTTCATTGCAGCACTGTTTACAATAGCAAAGAACTGGAAGCAACACAAATGCCCATCGATTATAGACTGGTCTGGGAAAATAGGGCACATATACACCATGGAATATTATGCAGCCATAAAAAATAACGAGTTTATGTTCTTTGTAAAGACATGGATGAATCTAAAGAACATCATGCTCAGCAAACTGACACAAGAACAGAAAAGGAAATACAACATATTCTCACTCAAAGGCGGGTGAGAAAAATGAGAACACGTGGACACTGGGAGGGGGGTACTACACACTGGGGTCTTTTGGAGGGAATAGGGGAGGGACGGAAAGGGGGTAGCTGGAGAGGGATACCCTAGGGAGAAATGCCAAATGTGGATTAAAAAGAGGAAGGCAGCAAAACACACTGCCATGTGTGTACCTATGCAACTATCTTGCACATTCTGCACATGTACACCATAACCTAAATGCAATAAAAATAAAAAATAAAAATAAAAATATTATAAATAAATAAATAAATAAATGGTGATTCGTTTGGAGAGACAAAAAATAACACACACTTGTTTAGTAAAATAGGGTCTATTTCATAAGGCCACTCTTTCAGTGTTTTAGTGAATAATTATTTATATCTGATAAGTCAGGAATTTCTTTCGCATGGACACTCGTTCAGGGCCTCTGTGAATAATACTACCCTCAGAAATAGTCATGGGTCTACTCCAAATGGCTGCACATTCAGACACTCTGTAACTAATGAACACCTTGGCAATACACCTGAGTCTTTTTTTCATGCCCACTAAGTCAGAGTCTAATTCAATAATACACACTTGGCGAAGAGTTAATAGTCTACTTTATGTAGCCATTCATTTAGAGCCTCAGTGAATAATGCATGCCAGGGTAATAGTCAAGCATTTTTTTTAATGGCCACTCATTCTACACCTCCTTGAATGATACTCACCTGAAGAATCCTCAGAATTGTTTTTCATACTACCACTCATTTTGAGCCGTATAGAATGATGAAAATTGGAGCAATAGTCAGGTGTCTATTTTATATGGACTCTCATTAACAATTTCAGTGAATAATGAACTTCTATGGAGTAATCAGGATGCTGTTTAAGATAGCCAAGAATTAAATGCTTTCCTGAATGATACACACCTGTGTGATAGTCAGGAGTCTATTTCCTATGAACTCTTATTCTGTGTAAAACTGAGTAATACACACCTGGTGGAGTGTCAGAAGTCTATTTGGTATGGACACTCAAACAGCATCTGTTTGAATAATGCACACATGGAGAATAACGAGAATTCTATGTCATACAGCTACTCATTCAGGCAAACAGTGAATAATGCAGATGTGGAGTAATTAGAAGTCTGTTTTATATTGCCCCACTATTACCGCCTCACTGTATATTACACAATTGTGATATAGTCTAGAGTCTATTTTTTATGGCCACTCATTCAGAGAATCACTGAATAATGCACACCTGTGAAATAGTCAGAAGTCTCTTTTCTATGGCCACTCATTGAGAGCCTCACTAAATGTACACACCTTGGAAAATAGTCAAGATTTACTTTTATCCCCTCATTCAGAGTCTCACTAAATAATGCCCATCTGCGAAATAGTCAGGAGACATTTTCATGAGGCCTCTCATTCGGAGTGTCCCTGAATAATGTGGTATAGTCAGGGGTCTATTTCATGTAGACACATATTCAGAGAATAACACAGACCCTTGATATAGTAAGGAATCTCATTAATAAGGCAACATCTTCTGAGCCTCTCTGAATAATATACACCTGTAGAATTATTTGAAGTATAATCTTGATGGACCTCCATTAAGATCCTTGGTAAATAAGGCACACCTGTGGAGTAGCTGGAAGTCTATTTCATTGAGACACTCATTTACCGCCTCAGTGGATCATATGTACGTGTGGATTAGTCAGGATTCCATTTTATATAACCACTGAATCAAAACCTCAGTGAATAAAGCACAAATGTAAAGTACTCAGCAGTGACTTTCATATGAACACTCATTCAGATATTCACCAAGTAATAAAAATATTTAAGATACACAACATCCTGTTTCATATGGTCACACAAGAAGAGCCTAACTGAGTATTACACACCTGGGAAAGTATTACGAGTGTACTTTATATAGCCTCTTCTTTTTTCAGATTGAGTGAATAATGCACACGTGTGGAATAGGCAATAGTCTATTTTATATGGCCACAAAATCAAAGCCTGACTTAGTAATACACAACTTTGGAATAGTCACTAGTCTATTCCATATGCCCAAATATTTAGAGTCAGAGTCAATAATACATGCCTGTGGACTAGTCAGGAAACAATTTCATATGGCCAAATTTTCAGAGCCCCCATAAATAATACATATCTGTGGAATACTCAAGACGCTAATACATGTAGCATCTATTTGGGAGCTTCATTGAATATGGAACACCGGTATTTTAGTCAGAATTCTATTTCATATAGCCACATATTCAGAGCCTAACTGAATGACATACACCTTGGAGAAACTCAGGATTCTATTTCATAGAGCCAATTATTTAGAGCCGAATGTAAAAACGCATACCTGAGGAGTATTAAGGAATCTCTATTCTATGGCCACACATTCAAAGAACCACTGAGTAATACACAGCTTTGAAATAGTCAGAATTATCTTTCCTATGGCCACTTTTTGGAAGACTCACTAAACGTACAAACCTGGAGAAATAGTCCAGATTTCCTTTTATCCCCTCATTCAGAGTCTCACTAAATCATGCACATCTGTGGAACAGTCAGGAGACTTTTTCATGTGGCGTCTCATTCAGAGTGTCACTGAATAATGTGGTGTAGTCAGGAGTCTATTTCATGTAGACACAGATTCAGAGCCTCAGTGAATAAGACAGACCCTTGATATAGTAAGGAATCTAATTACTATAAAAACATCTTCTGAGCCTCACTGAATAATACACACTTGGATAAGAATTTAAAGTCTATTTTTGATGGACATGCATTCAGAGCCTCGGTAAATAAGGCACCCTGTGGAATAGCTAGGAGTCTACTTTATTAAGAAACTCATTTACAGCCTAAGTGGATAATATTTACGTGTTGAATAGTCAGGATTCCATTTTATATGGCCACTGACTCGTAACATCAGTGAATAATGCACAAAGGTAAAGTACTCAGCAGTCTGTTTCATACGGCCACTTATTCAAAGATTCACCGAATAATAAAATATTAAAAATAGACTACATCTTGTTTCATATGGTCACAGAAGAAGAGCCTAACTGAATAATACACACCTGGGAAAGAGTTAGGAGTCTACTTTTTATAGAATCTCATTTACAGCATCAGCAAATAATGCACAGCTGTGGAATTGACACTAGTCTATTTTATATGGCCACAAAATCAGAGCCTGACATAGTAATACACTACTTTGGAATAGTCACTAGTCAATTCCATATGCCAAAATATTTAGAGTCAGAGTCAATAATACATGCCTGTGGACTAGTCAGGAAACAATTTCATATGGCCAAAGTTTCAGAGCCTCAGTGAATAATACATACCTGGGGAATACTCAGGACGCTATTTCATGTGGCATCTATTTCAGAGATTCATTGAATATGAAACACCTGTATTGTAGACAGAATTCTATCTCTTATATCCACATATTCAGATCCTAACTGAATGACATACACCTTAGGGAAAGTCAGGATTCTATTCCGTAGAGCCTCTCATTTAGAGCCGAATGTAAAAACGCACGACTGAGGAGTATTCAGGAGTCACTATTTTATGGACACACATTCAGAGCCCAACAAAAGAATACAGACCTATGGAAACTTCAGAACTGTATTTCACATGGCCAGTTATTCATAACCTCAGTGAAGAATTATATATATCGGGAAAACACTCAAGACTCTATTATATATAGACACGTATTTAGAGACTGACTTAATACTGCACAACTTGGAAGGGTCTGGAGACTATTTGATATGACCGTTCACCCAGTGACTCAGTGGACAATGCAGAGCTGAGAAATAGTCAAGAGGATAGAGTCAAGAGTCTATTTTATGTGGTCACTCTTTCAGAAACTCACTGAAGAATACATACCTTGGGAATAGTCAGAGTCCCATTCATTTGGCCACTCAGTGGCAGCATTACCAAATAATGCACATTAGGGCAATAGTAAGGAGTCTATTTCATATGGCCTCTCATTCAGAGCTTCAGTGCATTATAAACAGCTGTGGAGTAGTCAGGACCCTATTTAAAATAGCCCCAAATTAAGCAGCTCCATTGATGATACACATATGTGTGATAGTCAGGAGACTATTTGATATGGACACTCATACAGAACTTTTACGAGTACTGCAAATGTGGGGAATAATCACTAGTTTATTTCAAATCGTGATTCGTTTGGAGAGTCAAAAACTAACACACGCTTGTGGAGTAAAATAGGGTCTATTTCATAAGGACACTCTTTTAGTGCTTTAGTGTATAGTATGTATATCTAATCAGTCAGAAATCTCTTTCACATGGACACTCCTTCAGGGCCTCTGTGAATAATAATTCCCTCAGAAGTAGTCTCTGTAAGTAAAGAATACCTGGGCAATACACCTGAGTCTCTTTTTATGCCCACGTAGTCAGAGTCTCATTCAATAATACGCACCTGGGGAAGAGTTAAGAGTCTACTTCATGTAGACCCTCATTTAGAGCCTTAGTGAATAATCCACACCAGGGTAATAGTCGAGAATTTTTTATATGGAACCTCATTCTGTGCCTCCCTGAATGCTATACACCTGAGAAATCTTCAGGATTCTATTTCTTACTGCCAATCATTTATAAACTTATAGAATAACAAACAATGGAGCAATAATCAGGTGTCTATTTTACATGGCCTTTCATTCAAAGTTTCAGTGAACAATGAACTTCTATGGAGTAATCAGTATGCCTTTTAAGATAGCCACCAATTAAGTGCCTTCCTGAATGGTACACACCTGGGTGATAGGTGTCTATTTCACACAACCAGGGGAGTGTCAGAAATATTTTTGGTATTGACACTCATACAGAACCTGTTAGAATAATGCACACATGGAGAATAACGAGGAGTCAGTGTCATACGGCTACTCCTTCAGGCAAACAGTGTATAATGCACTTGTGTAGTGATTAGAAGTCTGTTTCATATGGCCCCACTTTCACTGCTTCACTGAATATTACACACTTGAGATATAGTCTGGAGTCTATTTTTTATGGCCACTCATTCAAAGAATCACTGAATAAGGCACACCTGTGGAATAGTCAGAAGTCTCTTTCCTATGGCCACTCGTTGAGAGCCTCACTAAAGGTACACACCTGTGGAAATAGTCAGGATTTATTTTATCCCCTCATTCAGAGTATTACTAAATTATGCACACCTGTGGAATAGTCAGGAGACTTTTTCATGTGGCCTCTCATTCAGCGTGTCACTGAATAATGTCGTGTAGTCAGGAGTCTATTTCATGTAGACAAATATTCAGAGACTCAGTCAATAAGACAGACCATTGATATAGTAAGGAATCTAATTAATATGGCTGCATCTTCTGAGCCTCACTGAATAATACACACCTTGAGAATAATTTGGAGTCTATTTTCAATGAACATGCATTCAGAGCCTCGGTAAATAATGCACACCTGTGGAGTAGCCAGGAGTCTATTTTATTTCGACACCCATTCACAGCCTCAGTGGATAATAGGCATGTGTGGATTAGTCAGGATTTTATTTTATATGGCTACTGACTCCTAACCTCAGTGAATAATGAAAAAATATAAAGTACCCAGCAGTTTATTTCATATGGCCACTCATTGAGAAATTAACCAAATAATACAAATATTTAAGATAGACAGCATCCTCTTTTATATGGTCACACAAGAGGAGCCTAATGGAGTAACACACACCTGGGGAAGTGTTAGGAGTGTACTTTATCTAGCCTCTAATTTACAGCCTCAGCGAATAATGCACACGTGTGGAATAGACACTAGTCTATTTTATATGGCCACAAAATCAAAGCCAGACATTGTTATACACAACTTCGGAATAACCACAAATATTTTCCATATGCCCAAATATTTCGAGTCAGAGTAAATAATACTTTCATGTGGACTAGTCAGAAAACAATTTCATATGTCCAAAGTTTCAGAGCCTCAGTGAATAATACATACCAGGGGAATACTCAAGACGCTATTACATGTGGCATCTATTTCAGAGCTTCATTGCATAAGGAACAGCTGTATTGTAGTCAGAATTCTATAGCATATAACCACATATTCAGAGCCTAACTGAATGACATACACCTTGGGGAAAGTCAGGATTCTATTTTGTAAAGCCATTCCTTTAGAGCCTAATGTAAAAAGGCACGCCTGAGGAGAATTCAGGAGTCTCAATTTTATGGCCGTTCTTTCAGAGCCTCACAGAAGCATACAGACCCATGGAAACTTTAGGAATGTATTTCACATGGCCACTTATTCAGAACCTCACTGAAGAATTATATATATCTGGAAAATATTCAGGATTCTATTATATATTGCCACATATTTAGAGACTGACTTAATAAGGCACACCTTGGAAGAGTCTGGAGACTATTTGATATGACCGTTCACCCAGCGACTCAGTGGAAAATGAAGAGCTGAGAAATAGTCAAGACGATAGAGTCAGGAGTCTATTTTATATGGTAACTCTTTCAGAAACTCACGAAGAATACACACCTTGGGAACAGTCAGAGTTCCATTCATATGGCCACTCAGTCTCAGCATTACAGAATAATGCACAATTGGGGCAATAAAAAGGAGTCTACTTCATATGGCCTCTCTTTCAGAGCTTCAGTGCATAATACACAGCTGTGGAGTAGTCAGGACTTATGGTAGCCCCAAATTAAGCAGCTCTGTTGATGATACACACATGTGTGATAGTCAGGAGACTATTTGATATAGACACTCATACAGAACTTTTTTGAGTACTGCAAATGTAGGGAATAATCACTAGTTTATTTCAAATGGTGAGAGTCAAAATCTATCACACACCTGTGAAGTAAAATAGAATCTATTTCATAAGGCCACTCTTTCAGTGTTTTAATGAATAATATGTATATTTAATAAGTCAGGAATCTCTTTCACATGGACACTCGTTCAGGGCCTCTGTGAATAATTCTTCCCTCATAAGTAGTCAAGTGTGCACTCCAAATGGCTACACATTCAGAGTCTGTGTAAGTAATGAACACCTGGGCAATACACCTGAATCTCTTTTTTATGCCCACTTAGTCAGAGTCTCGTTCAATAATACACACCTGGGAAGAGTTAAGAGTATACTTTATGTAGCAAATCCTATAGATTCTCAGTAAATAATCCACACCAGGGTAAGAGTCGAGCATTTTATAAATGGCCACTCATTTTGTTCCTTCCTGAATCATATACACCTGAAGAATCCTCAGAATTCTGTTTAACACTACACCTCACTTAGAAACTTATAGAATAATGAAAAATGGAGCAATAGTCAGGTTTCTATTTTATATGGCCTCTCATTCAAAGTTTCAGTGAATAATAAACTTCTATGGAGTAGTCAGGACGCTGTTTAAGATAGCCATGAATTAAGTGCCTTCCTGAATGATACACACCTTTGTGATACTCAGGAGTCTATTTTATATGAACTCTAATTCTGTGTATCGCTGAGTAATACACACCTGTGGGAGTGTCAGGAGTCTCTTTGGTGTGGACACTCATACAGAACATGTTTGGATAATGCACACATGAATAATAACAAAGAGTATATATCATACAGCTACTCATTCAGACAAACAGTGAATAATGCAGATGTGGAGTAATTAGAATTCTGTTTCATATGGCCCCACTTTCACCCCCTCACTGAATATTACACACTTGTGATATAGTCTGGAGTCTACTTTTTATTGCCACTAATTCAGAGAATTACTGAATAATGCACACCTGCTGAATAGTCAGAAGTCTCTTTCCTATGGCCACTCGTTGAGAGCCTCACTAAATGTACACACCTGTGGAAATAGTCAGGATTTACTTTTATCCCCTCATTCAGAGTATTACTAAATTATGCGCACCTGTGGAATAGTCAGGAGACTTTTTTATGTGGCCTGTCATTCAGCGTGTCATTGAATACTGTGGTGTATTCAGGAGTCTATTTCATGTAGACACATATTCAGAGACTCAGTCAATAAGACAGACCATTGATATAGTAAGAAATCTAATTAATATGTCCACATCTTCTGAGCATTACAGAATTATGAACACCTGGAGATTAATTTAGAGTCTATCTTCAAAGGACATGCCTTCAGAACCTTGGTAAGTAATGCACACATGTGGAGTAGCCAGGAGTCTATTTTATTTAGACTCACATTCACAGCCTCAGTGGATAATATGCATGTGTGGATTAGTCAGGATTCTATTTTATATGGCCACTGACTTGTAACCTCAGTGAATAATGAAAAAATGTAAAGTACTCAGCAGTCTATTTTGTATGGCCACTCATTCAGAGATTCACCGAATAATATAATTATTTAAGATAGACAGCATTTTGTTTTATATGTTCACACAAGAAGAGCCTAACTGAGTAATACACACCTGGGGAAGTCTTAGAAGTCTACTTTATATAGGCTCTCCTTTACAGCCACAGTGAATAATGCTCACGTCTAAAGTAGACACTAGTCTATTTTACATGGCCACAAAATCAAACCCTGACTTAGTAATAGACGAGTTTTGAATAGTCACAAGTCTATTGCATGTGCCCAAATATTTAGAGTCAGAGTCAATAATACAAGCCTTTGGACTAGTCAGGAAACAATTTCATATTGCCAAAATTTCAGAGCCTCTGTGAATAATAGATACCTGGGGAATACTCAGGACGCTATTACATGTGACATATATTTCAGAGCATCATTGAATAAGGAACACCGGTATTGAAGTCAGAAATCTCTTTTTTATAGCCACATATTCAGAGCCTAACTGAATAACATACACCTTGGGGAAAGTCAGGATTCTAGTTCGTAGAGCCACTCAATTAGTGCCGAATGTAGAAAGATACGCCTGAGGAGTATTCAGGAGTCTCTATTTTATGGCCACATAGTCAGAGTCTCAAAGAAGCATACAGACCTATGGAAACTTCTGGAGTGTATTTTACATGGCCAGTTATTCAAAACATCAGTGAAGAATTATATATATCAGAAAAACACTCAATATTATATTATATATTGCCAAGTATTTAGAGACTGACTTAATAATGCACACCTCGGAAGAGTCTGGAGATTATTTGATATGACCGTTCACCCAGCGACTCAGTTTAAAATGCAGAGCTGAGAAATAGTGAAGAGGATAAAGTCAGGAGTCTATATTATGTGGTCACTCTTTCAGAAACTAGCTTAAGAATACACACCTTGGGAATAGTCAGAATCCCACTCATATGGCCACTCAGTCTAAGCATTACAGAATAATGCACAATGGGGCAAAAGTAAGGAGTCTATTTCATATGGCCTCTTATTCAGAGCTTCAGTGCATAATCAACAGCTGTGGAGTAGTCAGGACCCTACTTATGGTTGCCCCAAATTAAGGAGCTCCGTTGATGTTACACACATGTGTGATAGTCAGCAGATTATTTGTTATAGACACTCATACAGAACTTTTTCGAGTACTGCAAATGTCGGGAATAATAACTAGTTTATTTCAAATGGTGATTTGTTTGGAGAGTCAAAAAATAACGCACACCTGTAGAGTAAAAGAGCATCTATTTCATAAGGCCACTCTTTCAGTGTTTTATTTAATAATATGTATATATGTTAAGTCAGGAATCTCTTTCACATGAACACTCGTTCAGGACCTGTGTGAATAATACTTTCATCAGAGGTAGTCAAGGGTCTACTACAAATGGACACACATTCAGAGTCTCTGTAAGTAATGAACACCTGCGCAATACACCTTAGTCTCTTTTTTATGCCCACTTAGTCAGAGTCTCATTCAATATTACACACCAGGGAAAGAGTTAAGAGTCTACTTCCTGTAGCCACTCATTTAGAGCCTCAGTGAATAATCCACACCAGGGTAATAGTGGAGAATTTTTTACATGGAACCTCATTCTGTGCCTCCCTGAATGACATACACCTGAAAAATCTTCAGGATTCTCTTTCTTACTGCCACTCATTTAGAACCTTATAGTATAAAAAAAGTGGAGCAATAATCAGGTGTCTATTTTATATGGCCTTTCATTCAAAGTTTCAGTGAACAATAAACTTCTATAGAGTAATCAGTATGCTCTTTAAGATAGCCAACAATAAGTGCCTTCCTGAATGATACACACCTGGGTGATATTCAGGTGTCTATTTTACACACCCGGCGGAGTGTCAGGAATCTATTTGGTATTGACACTCATACAGAACCTGTTAGAATAATGCACACCTGGAGAATAACGAGGAGTCAATGTCATACGGCTATTCATTCAGATAATTAGTGTATAATGCACTAGTGTAGTAATTAGAAGTCTGTTACATATGGGCCCACTTTCACTGCTTCACTGAATATTACACACTTGAGATATAGTCTGGAATCTATCTTTTATGGCCACTCATTCAGAGAATCACTGAATAAGGC